>CAUYPK010045873.1:0-59145 GCA_963574355.1 Loris lydekkerianus
TCAGGAATGGAAGAAAAAGTATCCAATGTACTCAGCTCTACTATGAAGCTAAATTATAGCTTTCACATGAAGGCTATAACCCAACTATAGCACAAGACTATGGGGAAAGGGCTAAGGAAGGGGAAGGGAGGGGGGAGGTTAGGGTGGAGGGAGAGTAATGGGTGGGACCACACCTATGGTGCATCTTAGAATGGGTACAGGAGAAACTTACTAAATGCAGAATATAAATGCCTACATACAGTAACTAAGAAAATGCCATGAAGGCCACGTTGAACAGTTTGATGAGAATATTTCAGATTGTATATGAAACCAGCACATTGTACCCCTTGATTACACTAATGTACACAGCTATGATTTATCAATAAAAATAAATAATTAAAAATATTATAAAATAAAAAAGGAATGTCACATTCAAGTAACCCAATGGAAAAAAAACTATGAACCAGGGATTTTATATCTTGCCAGAGTCATCCAAGTACTAAATCTACTAGGAAAAAAAAAACAATAAAAACACAACAGGTTAAACATTCAAGAACTCAGAAACATCCATTCATAAGCTCTACTGAAACCACCTGAAGGAGGATAAGCTTCACGCAACCAAGAGATTGCTGTGGAAACTTCAGAAAAAGGATTGGCACATTTTGCATGTGCCCCTCCAAAATACAGGTGCTGCAACTTAGTGGTTCCTGTGACTAGCTTCATTGCAGGCGGGACTTTAAGAAATGATCACATCTGAGGGCTCCCACCCCCTTGTGAATACTTGCCCTTCCAGCACGCGAGCACACAGCTCCCCTCCCCTCTGAGGAGGCAGTAACAAGGGGCCAGTTTTGAAGCAAAGAGCAGCTTTCACCAGACACCAAACCTGTCTGTGTTTGGACCTTGGCCTTACCAGTCCACAGAATAAATTTCTGTTCTTTATAAATTACTTTATCTGTAGTACTCTGCTATAGTGGCACAAAAGACTAAGACAGTGAGAGTTAATATATTTCATGTTCATCAAAGACTAAAGCAAAGGTAGATGATGGTTAAAAAGTAATATAATGTTAAATATTCTGACAATGGAGAAATAATACAACTAAAAAATAGGAAGAGAAATGAAAGGAAAGAAGAAAAGTAGAATAGGTTTGTTGTTATTGAATGTGCAATAGTTCACAGCCAAAAGATGCCATTTAAAACTAACAAACCAGGCTTGGTGCCTGCAGCTCAAGCGGCTAAGGCGTCAGCCACATACACAGGAGCTGATAGGTTCGAATCCAGCCTGGGCCCGCCAAACAACAATGATGAGTGCAACCAAAACATAGCCGGGCATTGTGGCAGGTGCCTGTAGTCCCAGCTACTTGGGAGGCAGAGGCAAGAGAAACATGTAAGCCCAGGAGTTGGAGATTACTGTGAGCTGTGATGCCACAGCCCTCTACCCAGGCAACAGCTTGAGGCTCCATTTCAAAAAAACAAAACAAAACAAAAAAACTAACAAACCAGATAGTAGAAGTTTAAATAACAATACAGGTACCTGGGAGCATTTTAAAAAGGTGTAAGTTGAAAGGTAACCACTACAACAGAGTTAAAACCACCTTATGTATTAAAAGATAGAAGATAGAATACATCCTATAGTTAAAGAAAAAAAAATGATTAATATATAGAAATTAGAACATAAATAAATGTATTTTCAGCTGCCTGACAAAGCACTATCCAACTATATACAAGACACACAGAGCATTTATACTAATTGATCAGATATTAGGTCATAAAAGAAACAGCAGGCATTATGTAAGTAGAAATTACAAAAACAAAATTACACAAATAAAATCTTGTGATCACAAATGCAATACAACTGGAAATTAAAGACAGATCAAAAATATAAAAAGACCCTTCCACCAGGAAATTAAGAAACCTTTTAAACATCTCTTATGTGAAAAGAAAAACCAAAATGACAGAATTTCAATAAATGATAATGAAAACATTAAATATCATGTATTATAATTAATGTGATTCTTTGAAATAAATGATGGAAGAGGCCGGGTTTGGTGGCTCATGTCTGTAATCCTAGTACTCTGGGACGCTGAGGAGGGTAGACTGCCTGAGCTCAGGAGCTTGAGACCAGCCCAAGCCAGAGCGAGATCCTGCCTCTTAAAAAAAAAAATACCCCGGTGTTGTGGCAGGTGCCTGTAGTCCCAGCTACTTGGGAGGCTGAGGTAAAAAAATTACTTGAGCCCAAGAATGTGAGGTTGCTGTGAGCTGTGATGCCACAGCACTCTAACGAGTGACAAAGTGAAACTCTGTCTCCAAAAAAAAAAAAAAGTTCATCTTAAAGAAATAATCAGAAAGGCAAAGATTTCTGTAAAAAAATTCATTATGACATTATTTATTTGTAAGATAACATTGGAAACATAAATTGCCACCCCTGTACAAATATTGAAAGACACTATGACACTACTACACAGTTACGAGGCTTAACACATAAAGTTAAGTTAGAAAACCAAAAATTGTGCCTCTGTATGTCTCATGCTAAGAAAATATTATCCAAACAAACACAGAGGAAAAGAAATGCCAAATGCTTTACCTGAGAATGGAAAATAATGGGATTATGATTAATTTTTTTAACCTGTTTTTCCCCAATTTTTTCTAAATTTTTAAAAATGAACATGTGTTACGTTGATATGTAGAAATGCCCAAATATTTCCAAATGTCAAAACTTATTAATTAGAAAAAACCGTATCATAACATTAACTTCTCATAACTACATATTTTCTTTCTTTTTTTTTCAGAGGCTGAGCTGTAATCAGCTCAGAAAGAGGTTTAATCCTAAAGCCACAGAATGAGGAGAGAGGAAACTTCCAATCTGTCTCCCCAGGGAGTTTGGGGCTGACGATGTTAAGGATGGAAGTGTAGAGATCATTGACTGCTTGGAGGTAGGGTTATGGGATGGGCATTCTCATGCTGATTCAGTTTCTCCATGGGGGTCTTTAAGTTAGTTGGCATTCGCTGCTTTGCGGGAATTCTGGATCTGAAAAACACCTTAGGCCACACCTGACGCAGAAATCCGGCCTGCTCCTTCATGTCTTCCATCTGCACGTGGCTCTGACCCTGGCTCCCCCACACCAGCTCAGTGCATAACTACAGTATGTATTTTCTATCCATATTCATACCTTTAATCTAACCTTACATACTGCAATTTTAGGAGTTTCTCTACCATCTAACAAATTTAATGATCCTAATTTTCTGGACTAAATTTATGAACAGAAGTTCAAGGGTGGTGAGACTTTGGATAAATAGGAGATGTGTAAGTCGGAGGGACCTATAGGTTGCAGAAGAGGAATTTTCTCTAAATTGGCAAAGCACAGGTTATTTCTATGGCTTAAAGTCTTTTCAGAATTCATCCTAATGTTTTCTGAAAGCTTCTCTATCCTGTTCCAGGGAGGCTGTTTTTTTTTTTTTTTTTTTTTTTGTTTGTTTTTTTTATAGACAAAGTCTCACTTTATCACCCTTGGTAGAGTACCATGGCGTCACAGCTCACAGCAACCTCCAACTCCTGGGCTTAAGCAATTCTCTTGCCTCAACCTCCTGAGTAGCTGGGATTACAGGCACCTGCCACAACGCCTGGCTATTTTTTGTTGCAGTTTGGCTGGGGCTGAGTTCAAACCCACCACCCTCGGTATATGGGGCCAGCACCTTACCCAGTAAGCCACAGGCACTGCTCCAGGTAGGCTGTTTTTGATAATTATTTTTGATATTCAATGAAAGAATGGGTAGGAATTAATATTCAAAATTTCAGGTGCTAGCTATGAAATTCCATTACTGCTGAATCAATAATGAAACACATTTAAAAGTACACACAGAAGTCTGATACAAATAATCATGTCTTAGTTTCTTTTCATAAGTGAGACAACGTAAATTTGCATATACTGAAAATATTTTTAAAAAGAATCATTAGGGATGGTTTGGAAGCTTACTGTTTCAAGAAGTATGATAATGCAGAAGGAACAGAGACTTTGGAATGAAATTTATCTAGGCTTCATTACTTTTTAGCTATGTGCCTTGACTACACTTGCTAACACCTCTGAATGGGCTATCTTGTCTTTGAAAATGGGGATACCCCAACCTATTAATGTGAGAATTAGCACTAATGTATGGAAGTGCTTAGCATACACCTAAATCATAGGAAGGACTCAAAAACCAAAACCAGACTGAATTTTCCCCCTTTATCCCAGCCCCAATTCCATGCTTCTTATTTTAGTTCTGTGACAGAGTTTCTGAACCTTGGCATTATTGACATTTTGACCTGGATAATCTAATATTTAGCAGCAGCCTTGCCTTTGACTCCTAGAAGTTAGTTGCACATCACCCTCCCTAGGTTGTGAAAATAAAAAATGTCTCCACCTTGTGAAATACCCTCCAGAGGTGCAAAACTGCCCCAAAGCAAACCAAAACAAGTGATCTTATTTTCCCCAGACTGCTGAAAGCCAGTGATGGGAGAGGAAGAAGGAAATATTTCATTTTATATAAGGAACCTGTTTTCTTTATGAAGGGCTCTACCATTACAGAGTTCAGTGGCCAAAGGCACAGGTTGTAGAATTTGTCTCCATTTAAATACAGGTTGGAAAAGGTAACCTCTCTAAGCCTCAGTTTCTTCAACTGGGTTATTATGACTGTTACCTGGATTAAATGCATAATAAAAGTAAAATACTTAGCCCAGCGTCTGGTACATGGCAAACACTCAATACATGTTAGCCATTTGTTTCATAACCTAGGTCCTCCTTCCAATCTTGGGCTATAATGTTCCTCTTACTATGCCTTATTCCAAATTCCTCACTCTACGTACACACTTTATTTCTACTCCAAAGTGGTCCCAACCTTCCTTTAATGTGGCAGCTAACCATGGGGGTGTAAGAAAGTGTCTGAGCTGGCAGGTGGAGATTATGATAATGAATTGTGAAAAATCTTCCCTTGTCATGTCTAACACTGACTCATAATGCTTGTATATAAATTAGAATTAGGAAGAATACCATTAATGCAGACGGAAAAAAGAAAAGGAGCACGAACTGTGTTCTTTTTTTTTTTTTTTTGAATGGCTTAATTATTACTTTATTAATTATTTACTATTATTGCTTATAGTAACACTACAGATAGACTACAGTAGAACCTCCTTTGGTGACCACCTCCCTACGGTGACCTCCTTAGGTTGACCTAATTTTCATAGACCAGACATGCACCACATGTACATATCAGCATAGCAGGCCTAGCTCCTTATGTTGACCACCTCCGTTTGTTGACCAGTTTCTTACAGTTCCTTGGGTGGTCAACTTACAGAGGTTCTACTGTAGTTAGAAAATACCTTGCATTATCTCAGGCCTATGTAGACAGATTAAGCTCTGTCTTTGTGTCTTATATAAACATGTCATTCTTCTAACTATACATTGAACATATCTTTGCATATTCTTTTTTTTTTTTTTTTTCTTTATTTTTTATTGTTGGGGATTCATTGAGGGTACAATAAACCAGGTTACACTGATTGCATTTTTTAAGTAAAGTCCCTCTTACAGTCGTGTCTTGCACCCAAAAGGTGTGGCACACACCAAAGCCCTACTCTGACTGTGTTCTATTAAGGCTCAACTATTGCTGTAATTCATACATTATTGTAAAAAAATGAGCAGAGTTCCTAAAATTAATGAAATCCATTTGAAAAATTTTCATTAAATCAGAGTATTTTTTTAATGTTAAAAACAGAAATTTCTAAAATAATTTCCTAAAAATTTATAACTTTTTTTTTCTGCCTAAAGTGCAGTGGCATCATCATAGCTCATCACAGCAACATCAGGCTCTTGGGCTCAAGCAATCTTTCTGTCTCAGCTTCCTGAGCAGCTGGGACTATAGCTGCCCACCGTGACGTGTGGCTAATTTTTCTATTTTTAGTAGAGAAGGGTCTTGAACTCTTGCTCAGGCTGGTCTTGAACTCCTGAGCTCAAGGGATCCTCCTGCCTCAGCCTCAGAGTTCTAAGATTATAGGCCTGAACCATCTTGCCTGGCCAAAAAATGTATAACTTATAAATGACCATCTATGATGACTGTTAGCTACTTAGGTAAAGTTATCAAGTAGTTTCTGAAAAATCAAAGGCATGAATCAGAAAATCTTAGAAAAGAAATTGACCAAAACCTACAAAACAGAGTCTCAGAAAAAAGTTCGTAAGTATGCCAAAAAAAAAAAAAGCTATCTTTCTAGGCAGAAATAAATGAACAATTAGCTCACCTGTAGTTTCTGGGTCAATGAGTCCCTCTGCTCTTGTAGTTCTCTGGCATTATCAATTTCTTGTTTTAATCTTTCTATTTCCTGGAAAAGGTAGAACAACGTCTTTAACAACAACATTAAACTAAATTAAGGAAAGGGAATACCTTATTGTCCTAGTTTTCAGACAAAGACGACTTAAAAAATTCCTTTATACTGACTTTTAAAGGGATGAACTCATCTTTATAGGTATGTCGTCTAGAACAGAATAATCTTACACAAGTCTAAACTTGGTAGCTCTGGTACAGCACTGCTTAAAAACAATAAGAATATTTTAAAGTTTAAAGCTTTGTGGATATAATTTTTTCCTAGGATATTAAAGCTTTTGACTGGAAACCAAAAAAAGCAATAGCTTATAAAAGTCATTTAACCTCTAATGGTTTTACGATTATCTAAATACAACTCTCATACAGAAGATGTGACTGCTTCACGGTAGTTCATAACAACAGAAATAAATATGGAGAAAATATGAACAAGCTTAATACCACTCAAAATGAAAAATTTCATCCTAGAAAAAGGCCCACAACCTTACTTTATTCGTTGAAATACGTTAAAATTTGACATACCCAATAATTTAAATTCTATAGACACGTGTTAGCTAGACTATAGGTGATTGAAAATAGCAAATACCTCTTCCTTCACTTTGAGTGTCTCTTCCAGTTCTTGTATTGTCTGATTTAACTCTGACTTATGGGTATGCACGGCATTTGCTTGGCTACTAACACATTCAAGCTCAGTCACCTAAAATTAAATGAGAACATAGGTTAAATTAAATCATAATTTCAAAGAGTTTCTTATTAAAGACATAAGCCTCTGTAAGTGAAAAATAAAATTGAAATCTATATATGAAAATAAATTTTAAGAAATATTAAGACAGCGTTGAATGAATAGAATCTTTAAAGATAAAACTTTAGGAAAAGGGAAAAAGACCAAAGTAAATAGTTATATACATGGCTCAGTCATGGAAAGGTTAGGAAAACTTAAATTAAGGGATTAATATTAATAACAATAGAGAATCACTAGAATGAATGTCTTTTTAAAAAAAAATTCCTTCTGAAAACATATTCCAGATCAGATATGGCCATCTGCCCTCCATCTGCAGCCTTCAAATTAAATACGGGTTCTGAAAATTGGCCTTGAAAAAGTGAGGATTTTTTTCAAATATATTTTCAAAATGTAAGAGAATCTGGAAGAAAAAGGCTTAAAACACAACTTAAATCTTTTGATGCAAGAATGACTTCAAATCAATAGTGCCTTTAAGGGTAAGAACATTTTAGTCAATAAGAATTTACTGAGGGCCCAATGAGCAATATTAACTTTTAATGAGAACTTGGTATTTTCTGAGAGAACAGAGACGGGTAATGTCCTTAAAGTTATACCATCTAGAAGAATCAAACAGATAGAAGTAAACATAAATATACATACAACCCCAATTTTGGTTGACTAGAATATTGTAAATTTAGGCTATTAGGGAAACAGAATAATTCCCTCTCCCTTGCCTCTTCCAAATATCTAGTTACACTCTACACTTTGTTACTCTACTCTCGTCACTTTTTTTTTCTATTTACTAATAGCCTTTACCAATGCTTATCACCCAGGCCTGAACAAATGGCTACGAACAATGGCCTACCAACGGACTTAATTAGAACTTTTGCCTAATTTTACCTATTCTGCAAATTGCCAACTGATTCTCTTTTATTGAGTGAATTCCCCACTTACAGTCTTCCAATGGTTCTTCTTTACAATATCAAATCTAAACCCTAACTAAGCTCCTCCAAGCACTGGCCTCAACCACTTTGCCATCCTCACAGTAGGCAAACAGGCCAAGTAACAGTGACTCACGTCTGTAATCCTGGCACTCTGGGAGGCTGAGGAGGTTGGATTGCTTGAACTCAGTTCAAGACCAGCATGAGTAAGAGCGAGATCTCATCTTTACTAAAAATAGAAAAATTAGCTGGGTGTTGTGGCAGCTGCCTGTAGTCCCAGCTACTTGGGAGGCTGAGGCAAGAAGATCATTTGAACCCAAGAGTTTGAGGTTACTGTGAGCTATGACGCCATAGCACTCTACTGAGGCCCACAAAGTGAGATTCTGTCTTTAAAAAAAAAAAAGGACAGGCAAAGGACAAATTATGTTCATGCCCATCTTGCTGACTTAACTAGAATGTCCCCTTGTCCCTCTGAAGATCCTATCAAACCTTCATTTCTAAGCTCAGCACATACCTTCTCCAGAAAGCCTTTCCTATCTGCTGAAGCCTTCAAGGCTTTTCTGTCCTCTGGTTCATAAAACTGAGCATCTATTCAAAAATCTTGAGAACTATTTCCTTATTATTTAATAGTATACTTTAGGTTTCTTTGGTTATATAATAAATTCCTTAAGGGGAGTTCCAGTTCTGATAGCAACAGTAGTTTTTATTGGAATAACTTTCCCACAGAGAACAAACTGTGGGCAAATCATAAAAATTAACTTATGGTTGTGGTGAATAATTAAATTAGGCAAAAGATTGAAAGAAAGAGTTCATTTGGAGTGAAATGCACATCCACACAGCCTTTTGCCGGAAGGCACTCTGCAGTCTGGCTGCACTGCTCTGCTCCACTGAAGTCAAGGAGAAACCATAGTCATTCCTCTGAGGAGCCTGAAGAATTTGAGACTCCTCAGAACAGCTGGAACAGCTAAATGGAGGGGGAAAAGGTTGAAGGCACTAAGCTGTGGTGGTACTCACTGTGGAATAGACAGTTTGAAGTTCTAGACTGGCCAACAGAGGTCTTTGGTAAATGCCTCAAGCTTTCCAGTGAAGCTTCAGAAAGGTTATGTCTTAGAGATAAAGCAGTGATTTTCAACCAGTGTGTGTGAGAGGATCTTAGGTGTGCCTTGACAATTTTAAAATATCATTAAATAAATTTTTTTGAAAGAAGTTCAAAGCACAATAAGTATATTCCTTCTTTTACTCTTTTTTTGATCAACATAATTTAAGTGTGAAAGTTTATAAATTCAAGTGTGCCATGAGAGGGATTTAGCCTAGCATTAGAACAAAACTGAAATAAACAAACCCTAACAAAGCATAAAGTCCACGATTCTACAAATTCAAGGTAATCCACAAGTAATTTAACTGAAACAAAAAACCTACACTATTGAAAGATAATAGAATCTATCTCTACATCTCATTTACAAGTCTAATACATAATTAAAAATGACTAGACATGAAGTTATTCAGGATGAAATGAAATGATACCTGATGGAAATTCAGATCTGCAGAAAGAAGAACATTGGAAATTATAACTATGTTGTGTAAATGAAAAGATTTTGTTACTGTCTTTTCTTGAATATTAAACTTTTAAACATTCAATTGGTACTTTGTGAGGAGCGGGCTGTGGGCGGCAGGGCCTCCATAACCTGGGAAATGCTCAGGGAGCGACCCCCAACCACTTCTCCCTTAACAAACATTCTTTCCACCTGCCAGAAGTCACATAGCCCATGTATATTTTCCTTGTTATTGGTAAGCACAGTTTTTCCTCTTTAAGGATCACATCTCTATCCCACGTGTTAAGATTTATGCAATCTTGTTAAGATACTGTATAAATAAAGCTGTTTCCACAGTTCAGGTGTTGGCTGCAGCCATCAGCTATGTCAGTCCTTCCAACGCCATCCTATCTCTTGTCTCCTGTCTTTGTCTCTCTTGCCTTTATTTCTTCATTTCCTACCATTTCCACTCAGGTCAACTCTCCCTCCTTGTGCAGGGTTGTGAGAGGTGGCACCTGAACAGGACTTGAACAGGGAAAAGTGAGTTCTAGCAGGTGAAGGAATCCTTGTTCCCCCTCTGGTTCAAACAGGGACCAGGGTACGGGATAGTAAACCAACCAGGTGAGGAAAGCTCCCCGTGAGAATAAGTACCGTATATACTCGAGTATAAGCCGAGTTTTTTCCGGCACAAAATTTGTGCCAAGTTTGGGTTTTGGGGCACAAATTTTGTGCCGGAAAAACTCGGCTTATACTCGAGTATATACGGTAAGTGAAAAAAGTAAAAATAAGTGAAAGAAGTGAGACTGTACAGTTAATATGTAAGGTTTTTTTGGGTAATCACAGTCAGAAGTAAGAATGTCTATGTCTGTCTACGTGTTTGTATATGTTATCTGCCTATGACTTCACTGGAAATTGTTAGGTTACAATGAAAAACTGGAAACAGCTTTATACAGTATCTTAACAAGGTTGCATAAATCTCTGCACATGAGGTAGAGCTCAATCTTAAAGAGGAAAAACTGTGCTCGATGATAACAAGGAAAGTATGCATGGGCTATGTGACTTCTGGCAGGTGGAAAGAATGTTAAGGGAGGAGAAGTGGGGGGCAGTGCCTGTGGCTCAGTGGGTAGGGCCCCATATACCGAGGGTGACAGGTTAGGGTGACAGGTTTGAACCCGGCCCCGGCCAAACTGGAACAACAACAACAACAAAAAGAATAGCAGGGCGTTATGGCAGGCGCCTGTAGTCCCAGCTACTCAGGAGGCCGAGGCAAGAGAATTGCCGAAGCCCCAGAGTTGGAGGTTGCTGTGAGCTGTGACGCCATAGCACTTTACCAAGGGTGATAAAGTGATACTCGGTCTATATTAAAAAAAAAAAAAAAAAAAAAAAAAAGAGAAGGGCTTGGGGGTCACTCCCTGAGCATTTCCCAGGCTGTGGGCACACTGCCACCCACAGCCTATTCTGCAAAGCACTTTAAAACAAAAATTCCTTAAGGAGATTTTGTAATGAGGAGACATTATAGCCACAGAATGGATACTGACTGGCTGTGACTTACTTATCATGTTAGGATTTTTTTTTTAAGGTTTGTTTTTTATTGTGGTTAAAAAAAAAAAAATCAAAATTCAGCATTGTAATCATTTTTAATTATACAGTTCAACAGTGTTAAGTATAGTCACCTTGCTGAGAAACAGATCTCCAGAACCTTTTATCTTGCAAAACTGAAAATATACACCCAATTCTCTAGGCCTGACAGGTGGCTAGAGGTGAGAGTATCCAGAGGCTCCCTTGAGGTTGGGCGTTTGAGATTGGCTTTAGCAAGAATAAGAGCAAGACCCTCATTTCTACTGAAAATAAAAAAATCAGGTGTCATGGTGCATGCACCTAGTCCCAATTATTCACCCACAGTCCCAGTTAGTCAGGAGGATCATGTGAGCCCCCGAGTTTGAGGTTGCAGTGAGCTATGATGACCCCATTGCACTCTACCCAAGGGAATGAACAGAGTGAGACTCTGCCTCAAACCCTAACTCTCTTTTCCCTGCTGTCCTCTCATAAGTTAATTTTTATAAATAGGATAGAATGACATTTACTCAGGTAAATGAAACCTTCCCTCCCTGTTTCTATTCTATTTCTATTTTACCTGTCCTGTCATCCTGGTCCTATTACCTGAAATTGTGCTCTGTTATATGCCTATTCCCTTTTGTCCATGGAGTTAACATCTTTTATTTTTTTTAGAGACAGAGTCTCACTTTGTCACCCTCAGTAGTGTGTTGTGCCATCACAGCTCACAGCAACCTCCAGCTCTTGAGCTTAGCTGATTCTCTTGCCTCAGCCTCCCGAGTAGCTGGGACTACAGGCGCCTGCCACAACACCTGGCTATTTTTTTATTGCAGTTTGGCCAGGGCTGGGTTTGAACCCACTACCTTCGATATATGGGGCCGGCACCCTACTCACTGAGCCACAGGCATCTGGAGTTCACATCTTTGACATCTTTTTTAAAAAGAGAAATTAATGGCATCTGCTTATTGTTGGGTATTTCTATGCTTTGAATTAAAATAATTCTTTATAAGCAATTGTTTAGGATTCTGGTATTAATGCTATCAGGATTTATGGTTTTCTTTTCCTACCCCAGATCTCTAATACACTTTTTTTTTTTTTTTTGGAGATAGTGTCTCACTCTGTCACCCTGGTGCAAGTGCAGAGATGTCATCACAGCTAACTATAACCTCAAACTCCTGAAATCAAACCATCTTCTCTTAGCCTCCTACTGGGACTATGGGCCTGTACCACCGTGTCTAATTTTTCTATTTTCTGTACATACAGGGTTCTGCTATACTGTTCAGGTTCGTCTCAAACTCTTGGCCTCAAATGTCTCCCCGCCTTGGTCTTCAAAGTGCTAGAATAACAGGCATAGACACTATGCCCAGTCTAATATTGCTAACTTTTACAGAATTTTCTACTTGTGCTTTCCAAATTGTTCCTTCTTTAAAAAACATTAACTATAATAATGAAAGCAGCTCATTAGCTCCCTGCAATTCAGTGAGTCAGTGTGACTACATGCCCCAATTTTCATAGGAATTACACAGAATATGTTTTTGACTCAGTGAGGGTAATCATAGTCAGGAGTAAGTATGTATGTCTATGTCTATCTATGTGTCTGTATATGTAATGTACCTGTGACTTCACTGGAAATTGTTAGGTTAAAATTAAAAACCGTGGAAACAGTATCTTAACAAGATGTCAAGTGAGGATCTCAATTTTCACAGGAACTGTACCGAGAACATATTATTCCTATTTTATAGATGAGAATACAGAGTTAAAAGAGGAAAATAACTTATTAAAGGTCATGTGGCTAATAACTGGCAGAAAATGAATTACAATCAGGTCTTTTGACTTTAATAGCTGAATATTTTTCCTTTTCATTGAACTGTGGAAAATATTTTTCTTAAACTAATGGAATACAACCCATATAAATGCTTTGACAACCAACAAATATCCCTAGAAGACATCTCTGTGCTGAATCTACATGTAAATTTCCTCTGTTCAAGAAACCCCATTAGCTTTAAATCCCTCTGGACAGCAGCCCTGGAATTACCCGCTTGTGCAGACGTTCTGCTTCCTCTTGATACGCAGCAAGCTGCTGTTTCCATTGTTTCACATTGGCAGTGGACTCCAATAGGGCTGCAGTGAGCTTGGCATTATTTCCTTTAAGGGTAGCCAGTTCAGCCTCCCAATGTTTGCTGATTGCTGCACTAAAATAAAATAAAAGGAAAATTCTATCCATTACACTGTATACTGTTACTTTGAAGGGACAGCAATACTCACTTTTACTATAGGATTTATAGTCCAACAATGTTTTCAAAGACAACCTCAAAATAACAAAAATACAAATACTTCACTGAAATGTTCATAGGGAAGAAAATTTGCCAAGTGAAAAAACATAAAAAGTACCAAAGTATGAGGCTCACTGTGGAATATTCCCACCTTCATTGTGACAGATATAGGTATCTATAGAAGAGTTTCTACCCATTTTCTTTTGAGAAATAAACATTAGCCTGAAAACATCTATAAACAAAACTCAACAATGATGTATTATATTTTTAGAGCATCAAATCCTAAAATATAATTTCATTATTAAGAAAACATTTTTTTAGAGGCAGTCAGTGTTTTGCTCTGTTGCCCAGGCTAGAGCACAGTAGCACAATCATGGCTCACTCCAGCCTTGAACTTCTGAGCTCAAGCAATCCTCCTACCTCCGCCTCCCAAGTAGCTAGGACAACATACAGGTGCATGACATAGCACCTGGTTAATTAAAAAAATTATTCTTTTTAGTGATGGAGGTTTCACTATGTTGTTATGTTGGCTTCAAACTTCTGGGCTCAGGTGATCCTCCTGCCTTAGCCTTCCGAAGTGCTGGGATTATAGGAGTGAGCTACCATATCCAGGTTAAATTTCATTCCTTAATGAAACACATGAGGAAACTTAAATGTCGATGAGTTTTTTTTGTTTTTGTTTTTAGAGACAGAGTCTCACTTTATCACCCTGGGTAGAGTGGCCATGGCATCACAGCTCACAGCAACCTCCAACTCCAGGGTTGAGGTGATTCCCTTGCCTCAGCCTCCCGAGTAGCTGGGCCTACAGGTGCCTGCCATAACAACTAGTTATTTGTTGTTTTAGCTGGGGTCGGGTTCAAACCCGCCACCCTCAGTATATGGGGCCAGTGCCCTACCCCCTGAGCCACAGGTGCTGCCCAAATGTTGATAAGTTTTGAGGCATATAATGTACTTCTTTTGAATTTGCCAACATATTTAGTCTTATTCAATATTTTAAAATGCCGAAAATACAAAAATTTGCTATACTAAATGGTTTTGTATAAATAGGCTACACTTAGAAATGGTTTTAATGACTTGATTTCTGATATAATTCTAATATCTCACACACACACACACACACACACGAAGACTAAAGCAATCACCTTTTTCCTCATTTAATGTTCTACTGATAAGTTACCTAGAGTTAAGTACCTTAGCCAAGACAATTTTCTATTATAAAGACAATTCTATTAGTTGAGAGGAACTCTTCTATTGATAATTATTTTCTTAACTTTTTAATGAAGGAATAATTGCCTCATTTGAAAGAAAAAAAGTTATTTTTCTCATTACTGAACAGCTTATTTTTGTTAGTAAACTTTTACTAACTTCATCCTATAACTAACTAGTAATGCTTATACCCAACTTCAATCACCATTTTTGTGTTTTATTAGCATTGCAGAGCAAATGTTTTAATGGACTAACATTTTATAGTAATCTTAAGATATGTTATATAAAAAAAAAAATCATAGTTTTCATCATCAAGATTTCTAAAGCTTATTGATAGTAATAAGATAAATCAGCATAATGAACTCCCTGATACTATGCATGGAAAGGACGTAACATTGTTTCTGTAATATTTTCACCAAAAATGCATAACTTCAGTTAAATAATGAGAAAATATGTAAACTCAAACTGAAGGACATTTTGCAAAATAACTGAAATTCTTCAAAAGTGTAAAGAAAACAAAAGAAAAGACTGAGAAAGTAGAATGAAGGAACCACAGAAGTTACATTTAAGGCAAAGCGGGAACCTGGATAGGTTCCTAGAACAGAAAGAGGACATTGGTGAAAACTATAATTTAGTTAGTAATATTGTATTAATGCTAATTTCCTGAGTTTGATAATTATATAATGGTTATATAAGATGTGAACATTAAGGGAAGCTGGGTGAAGGGTATGTGGGAATTTTCTGTATAGTTTTTGTAAAGTCTAATGTTAGTTTAAAATGAAAAGTTAAAAATATTACCAAGGTTTATTGAGAAAAATCTCTTCAAAATGTGAAAGAACAGAATCAAACAAAAGCTAAACTATTAATATAACAATCCATTTCTATCCTCAAAAAGCAAGATCTTTTTAAATTCTTCTTCTGTGAAATGATTTTTCAATTCAGATCTTCTGAATAAACCATGTACCAAAGCACCTGCTCTAAATGAATTATATAGATATTTTTCTTAAAAAACTACCTATCAATTTTTCCCCTGAAGAGATGAGTTTTATTTAAATAGAGCCTTCAATCTGACAACTGAAGTCTTATTGAGCTAATTTAAACACTTGTTATATGCAAATAGCCAGCCCCTTTAAAAATTAAAGAGTAGAAAAAATGATTTTTCTTATTTTTAAAATCCATTTGTCAAAATTATATAATTACCATGTCTTCGTAGCAGAAGAAAGAACAAAATGAAGGTATTTCTATATTATATTTCTCTAGGTTTAATTTTATAGTCTTTAAGTAACAAAATCCATTTAAGAATTCAAGAACTCAGCCTATTTCACAAATATTTCAAATTATCTGGGTGACTTTGGACCCATTTCTCAACTACTTTGATCCAAATCAAGAGATTCATCAAGATCTGCATCTTCCAAATGTTACCGTGTCGCCATCGCACTTAAATAGCTCAAAATTAGATGGTTAAAAATTCAGCCTCTCAGTCCCATTAGGTACATTCCATGCACCGAATAGCTGTACACAACTAGTGGCTATCTTCCAGGACAGCAAAGATGTAAAACATTGCATCATGAGCGAAAACTACACTGGACAGTGCTGTTCTAGATGATCTCTACATTTCTTACCTTGTTCTTAAAAATAAAATGGCAGCAGTCTTGCTCTCTTGCCCACGCTGGAGTACAGTGCTACAATCACAGCTCGCTTCAGTCTTGAACTCCTAAGCTCAAGTGATCCTCCCCCCAAGCCTTCCATTACTAACTCTTCTTTCTTTTTATTTTAGACAGAGTCTCACTTTGTTTTCCAGGCTTGAGTGCCACAGCATCAGCCTGGCTCACAGCAACCCTAAGCTGCTGAGTTCAAGAGACTATGTTTTACTATGTCACCCTCGGTAGAGTGCTGTGCTATCACAGCTCACAGCAACCTCAAACTCTTGGGCTTAAGCGATTCTCTTGCCTCAGCCTCCCAAGTAGCTGGGACTACAGGAGCCCACCACAACACCTGGCTTTCTTTTTGTTGTAGTTGTCATTGTTGTTTAGCAGGCCCGGGCCAGGTTCGAACCCGCCAGCTGCCCGTGTATGTGGCTGGCGCCCTAGCCATTGATGTACGGGCACCGAGCCTGATTCTCTTGTCTGGACCTAAGATTACAGGTGTGAGCCGCTGTGCATGGCCCTATTACCAACTTTTCAATTCTGTGTTTCTGAGAAAGTGTTTATATCTCTTTCATTTTGAAGAATGATTACACTGTGTATAGAATTCTAGATTGTTGGTCTTTTACTTTCAACACTTTAAATGTTTTACTTTGTTCTCTTCTTGCTGGTATGATTTCTAAGGAGAGGTTAGCAGTAGTTCTTATCCTTGTAACTCTCTAGGTAAAATGTTTTTTCCTATTGGGCTGATTTGTATCTCCCCAAAATTCATATGTTGAAGTCTTAACCCCCAGTACCTCATAATATGACTGTCTTTGGAGACAGGGTCTTTAAAGAGGTTATTTGTCAAAATTATATAATTACCATTATATAAGGTCGTAGGGTGGGCCCTAATCCAATAAGACTTAAGTCCGTATAAAAGGAGATGAGGACACAGATACGCAAATAAACAAGACAAAGACAGCCCCCTGGAAGTCAAGGAGAGAGGTCTCAAGAGAAGCAATCCTATAGACACCTTCATCTCAAATTTCTAGCCTCCAACTGTGAGGAGGAACATTCCTCCTTCACCCAGGCTAAAACATTTATTCAGGACAATCCAAACCAACCAATCCAAAAATAACTGTTCTCAATCTATACTGTGCGTCCTGTTGATCTACTCCATCTTCCTGGACTGAAGCAAATGTTTTACATTTTCTGTTCTAATTAAGGTTTCTTGTGATGATCTCTTCCTCCTGGTCAGATTCTCATTTTCCTTATATCAATTTTTGCCTGAATTTTTCTACATTAAGAATCTGTGTAGGCTTGGCGCCTGTAGCTCAAGTGGCTAAGGTGCCAGTCACATACACTGGAGCTGGAGGGTTTGAATCCAGCCTGGGCCCGCCAAACAATGACAACTACAACCAAAAAATAGCCGGGTGTTGTGGTGGGTGCCTGTAATCCCAGCTACTTGGGAGGCTGAGGCAAGAGAATTGCTTAAGCCCAGGAGTTGAGGTTGCTGTGAGCTGTGATGCAATAGCACTCTACCCAGGGTGTTAGCTTCAGGCTCTGTAGAAAAAAAAAAAAAAAATCTGTTTAAAACATTGCACATTGCATCTTTTTCTTTCATTGAGTCAGGTCTTCCCCAACAAGTATTTCCAGTGATACCACTCATCCTCCAGCACAGCCTGGTGCTTGCCAATCTTCGTGTGCTTAGCCATGCACTAACTAAATGAAAAATGAATGTATTCATGGAAGTAAAGGGTATTCATTATCAAATAAGTACGAAATGAACTTAAGACTAAATTAATTAATGAATAAATTTTATAATACTGGGGTGGTGCCTGTGGCTCAGTGAGTAGGGCGCCGGCCCCATATACCAAAGGTGGCGGGTTCAAACCCAACCCCGGCCAAACTGCAACAAAAAAATAGCCGGGCGTTGTGGCGGGCGCCTGTAGTCCCAGCTACTTGGGAGGCTGAGGCCAGAGAATCGCGTAAGCCTAAGAGCTGGAGGTTGCTGTGAGTCCCGTGACGTTACGGCACTCTACCGAGGGTGGTAAAGTGAGACTCTGTCTCTACAAAACAAACAAACAAAAATTTATAATACTGAAATCTTAATTAACTTTTCAATACCAATAAAGATGGTAAACATAAATGTTTTGGACCTCACATTAAGGAGGGGATTTCACACTAGTCTGGGATAGTAAAATCATATACAGTTTCTTGACTTCCATTTTTTAATTGTTATTTTATTTTATTAATTTATTTTTGAATGACTCGGCGCCTATGGCTCAAGCAGCTAAAGCATCAACCACATACAACTGACCGGGCAGGTTCAAATCCAGCCCAGGCCCACCAAACAACAATGACGGTTGTAACCAAAAAATAGCCAGGCGTTGTGGCCGGTGCCTGTAGTCCCAGCTACTTGGGAAGCGGAGGCAGGAGAATCACTTAAGCCCAGGAAGTGGAAGTTGCTGTGAGCTGTGGTGCCATGGCACTCTACCAAGGGCAACAGCTTGAAGCTTTGAAACCGTCTCAGCTTGGTGCCTGTAGCTCAGTGGCTAGGGCACCAGCCACATACACTAGAGCTGGTGAGTTCAAATCCAGCCCAGGCCTGCCAAACAATAACAACCACAACCAAAAATAAATAAATAAATAAATAGTTGGGCATTGTGGAGGGTGCCTATAGTTCCAGCTACTTGGGAAGCTGAGGCAAGAGAATGACTTCAGCCCAAGAGTTGGAGGTTGCTGTGAGCTGTGATGCCACAGTACTCTATCAAGGGTGACATAGTGAGACTCTGTCTCAAAAAAAAAAAAAAAAAAAAGAGTCTCACTTTGTCATCCTCCATAGAGTGCTGTAGCATCATAGCTCACAGCAACCTCAAACTCTTGGGCTCAAGAGATCCTCTTGCTTTAGCCTCCTGAGTACTGGGACTACAGATGCCTGCCACAATGTCCGGCTGGTTTTTCTACTTTTTTTTTAATTTCATTTTTTGTTAAATCATAACTATATACATTTATGGGGTACAATGTGATGACCTGATATATAATGTAGAATACTTAAATCAAACTGATTAGCATAACCATGAGCTCACTTACTTTTTTTGGTAAAGCATTTATAATTTACTTAGTTATTTTGAAGTGTACTCTTGCATTGTATACGGGTCTCACTCTTGCTCAGGCTGGATTTTATTATTTTATTTTATTATTATTTTTTTTTAGAAACAGAGGGTCTTGCTCTGCTGCCCAGACTGGAGGGCAGCAGTGTGATCATAGCTCACTGCAGCCTCAAACTTTTGGGCTCAAGCTATCCTCCTGCCTTGGACAGGTGTGCACCACCATACCCGGCTAATTTATAAATTTTTCATAGAGATAAGGTTGTGGAATATTGCCCCGCCTTGTTTCAAACTGCTGGCCTCAAGCAATTCTCCTGGCTCCACCTGAAGTGGTGGAATTACAGTCATCACACCCAGCTCTTCTTCCATTTTAAACTTAGCATAAATGCATTTAAGATAATAGGAGTTTCATGTATGAAACAATAGATTCGAACTTTGGAGAATATACAAAGACCCTCCCTGTTTAAGAAAAGATCAGTATTCCTGAACAAGATGTCTTGTTTTGTTATAATTTACAAATTGATACTGGCTGGCAGGAATACTTTTTATATGATGGATCTAGGGAGTTATAACACCCCAGCAATTATTTTAAAAGATGTATTTGTTGAAGCACATGTTTAAAGTAGATTAGCACATTTGTCAAATTCATCCTAGGATGTTCCGGTATTTTCATATTTGTTTGATATTTAGATCCAAAGAGGCTCAAGTTTAAGATAATCCTGATAAAAATCTTAAACTATATTATACGTTAATAGTAAAATCTAGGTAAGGGTAACAGCCATTTCTTCTCTACCTGTATCAAGGAGGTAATAACACAACTTCATGCTTGGAACAGTATTGATTTGTGTGCAAGATGGCTAACAAAAGAATTTCTAAGACTCTTGGGAGCTACAGATACAAGGGGCATTTGAATGCTCTTGCAGGCTCTTAACCACAGACTTCTACCAGGTACTCAGGAGAAAGACTGGCACTAGAGAAGAGATCCTGGAAAAGGTGACAGGCCACCACTGGGGGAAAGTCATAAAGCCGGGCCAGGACCCTTCTCCATGGGACAAACACCTTAAGCCACTATGAAAAGGATACCACCAAATTCTATCAATCCCCCTTCCCTGGACACAAGTGAAGATCTGTTATAGCTAAGGACAAAGAGACTATAACTCTGTGGGAGGAATACAGCTCTGGACCGAGAGGTCTCTAACCTCTAGAAGAAAGGCAGGAAACTTCTACAAGACTCTCAAGTATATAAAGCTGAATTTACCTGCTCCTGGGAGAGGGGTGGGATCACTGAGGAAGCCGCACCCCTGAGACCTTGGGACACAGAGTTATCTAGGTCAGGCTAGACAAAGACAACAGAGAACCTCATCCCATCCTCTACCACCAGGCCCATGCTGCCTTCCACTGTGGGAGTGTGAAACTCTAGACAGGTCTCCTCTGAGGAGCACATACGTAAGACCAAAAGACGAATGTGGAGCAGCAAGAAAACCCTCTAGCAACCCAGACCCAACCCTACCCACGGGCTATAGCAAGGCTATGGTGTACTCACAGTAAACACAGAATACAATAGAAAAATTATAGCAATATGCCATATTTAAGTGAAGTTAGGTAACTGAATGTGGTCTCTTTCTCACTCCCTCTCAAAATAGCTTAGGGGGGACTATTCTAATTTTTATTTTTGTTCCTCTGTAACTTTAATGTATTTTGTGCTTTTTTGGATAAAGTTTAAGTCCCAACCTAATAACCTACCAGAAGCAGCAGCATGCCCACTTCTAGGAGGAAATATTATTTACCATTACTGTCCTATATCCAATGTTTGGCATTCAATACAAAATTACAGCATGTACCAAGAAAAAAACCCTCATTATGAAGGGAGAATCACACTCAGAGATGAACCAGATGTTGGATATATCAAACAAGTAAGAAAAATATCCAAGTGGAAGCTTTAGTGGAAAAAGAAATCATGGTTGCTCAGATTATGAATATTAGTAGAGCAACAGAAACTATAAGAAAGAATCATTGGTGGGTGAAAATTAATACAACCTCTTTGGAAAGAAGGATAGAGAATCCTCAAAGAACTCAAAATAGAACTTCCATTTGATCCCACAATCCTATTGGTATTACTAGGCATCTACACAGAAGAAAAAAATCATTTTATCATAAGGACATTTACATTAGATTTTTTTTTTTTTTTTTGAGACAGAGTCTCACTATGTTGCCCTCAGTAGAGTGTGGTGGTGTCACATCTCATGGCAACCTCAGGATCTTGGGCTTAAGCGATTCTCTTGCCTCAGCCTCCTAAGTAGCTGGGACTACAGGCGTCCGCCACAACACCTGGCTATTTTTTGTTGCAGTTGTCACTGTTGTTTAACAGGCCCAGGCTGGGTTCGAACCCACCAGCTTCAGTGTATGTGGCTGGCACTGTAATCACTGTGCTACCAGCGCTGAGCTGAAATAATAAAACTTCTAGAAGAAAATCTCTGTGACCTCAGGCAAAGATTTCTTAGATACAGTACCAAAAGCATGGAAGATTAAAAAAACTGATGAAAGGGCTGGGCGTGGTGGCTCATGTCTATAATCCCAGCACTTTGGGAGGCCAAGGCAGGAGGAGGATCCCTGGAGCTTAAGAGTTTGAGACCAGCCCCAGCAAGAGCAAGACACTGTCTCTACAAAAATGAAAAAATTTAGCCAGGCATGGTGGCATATACCTGTATTTCCACTTACTGAGAAGGCTGGAGGCAGAAGGATTGCTTGAACCCAAGAGTTGAGGTTGCTGTGAGCTAGTCTGAAGACATGGCACTTTAGCCTGTGCAACAGAGCGACACTATGAAGAGATCCTACAATACAAAGATGGTTCAACATACAGAAATGAAGGCAATATGCACATTAACAAAATAAAAGACAAAAACACATAATCATTAGTGCAAAAAGGGCATTTGATTAAAAAGTCAGCACCCTTTTATGATCGCCAAAAACGCAAACGAAGTAAACCACACCATAATAATAGCCACATATGAGAGGTTCACAGGTAATATCAACTCAATGGTGAAAAACTGAAGGCTTTTCATCTAAGACCAGGAGCAAAAAGATGCCTATTTTTGCCAATTCAAATTTAATATAGCATAGATGTCCTAGTCAGGGCAATTAGGCGAGAAAACTAAATCAAAGGCATCCAAATTACAAAAGAAGTAAAATGATCTCTGCAAATGACATTACATGTAGAAAATGCTAAAGAGTCTACAAAAAAAGCCAGTTAGAACTAATAAATAAGTTCAGCAAAGTTGCAGGAAAAAAATCAACACAAAAACATCAGTTGCATTTCTATACACTTTAACAATGAAAGAATATAATCTCATTTATAATAGCACCAAATAAAATAAAATACTTAGGAGTAACCAAGGAGGTGAAAGATTTATATACTGAAAAATATAAAACATTACTGAAAAACTTAAAAGACACAAATAAATAGATATCTCACATTATGTGGATGGGAAGACTTAATACTGTTAAGATGTCAATACTGCACAAAGCAGTCTGCAGATTATTAAAATTGTAATGATTTTTCACAGAAAGAAGAAGCCATTCTAAAATTCACGCGGCATCTCAAAAAGAACAAAGTTGGAAGTCTCACACTTCCTGATTTCAAAATGTATTATAAAACTACAGTAATCAAAACAGTGTGGTACTTGCATAAAGATACACATAAGACCAACAGAATGGAGTCCAGAAATAAACCCTCATGTATATGGTCAACTGATTTTCAGCAAGGGTGCTGGGAAAACAATACCCACATGCAAAAGACAACTAGACACTCACATGTAGGAAGATAAGGCTCTTACCTTATACCACATTTTAATACAAAAATAACTCAATATAGATCAAAAGACCTAAACATAAGAACTACTATAAAAGTCACTTTTTTTTTTTTTTTAAATTTTGAGACAGAAATCTCCCTTTGTTGCCCTTGGTAGAGTACCTTAGTATCACAGCTCACAGCAACCTCAAACTCTTAGGCTTACGCGATTCTCTAGCCTCACCTGCCCCAGTTGGGACTACAGGTACCTGCCACAATGTCTGGCTACTTTTAGAGAAGGGATTTTGCTCTTGCTCAGGTTGGTCTGGAACCTGTGAGCTCAGACAATCCACGTGCCTTGGCCTCCCAGAGTGCTAGGATTACAGGCGTGAGGTACCACACCTGGCCTATAAAACTCTTAAGAAAACAGGGGAAAAATTTCATGACATTTGACTTGCAATGCTTTCTTGAGTATGACATCAAAAGCACAGGCAACAAAAGAAAAAATAGGTAAGTTGTATTACATAAAAATTTAAAACATCTAAATCTGTCTGTTTACCAAAGGGCACAGTCATCACAGTGAAAAGGCAATCCATGGAATAGGAGAAAATATTTATGAAGCATATACCTGATAAGGGGTTAATACCTAGGCTCTATAAAGAACTCCTACAACTCAACAACAATTAAAAAATAGGCAAAGGACTTGAACATTTTTGCAAAGATAAACAGATGGCCAATGAACATTTGAAAAGGCATTCAACATCATTAATGATGCAAACCAAAACCACAATGAGCTATCACCTCACAATCATTAGGATGGTTACTATCAAAAAACAAACAAACAAAAAAACCCCCAAAAAATCCCAAACAAAGTAAATGTTGGTGAGAATGTGGAGAAATTAGAACCCTTGTGCACTGTTGGTAGGAATGTAAGTAGTGTAGCTGCTGTGGAAAAATAGTATGGTGGTTCTTCAAAAAAACTGGATGATCACATGACCTACCAATCCCTCTTCTAGGTATCTGCCCAAGAGAAGTGAAAGCAGGGTCTCAAAGAGATTTCTGTACACCTGTGTTCACAGCATTATTCATACTAGCCAAAGGGTGGAATCCAAGTAGATAAACAGCTGGATTAAAAAGGTGGTATGTGTGTGTAAAGATATCCCTTATTAAAATCAAAATGTTGGTCATCATATAGAGACACACACAATGGATTATTATTCAGCATGAAAATGTAAGGAAATTCTGACACATGCTGTAGTAAGGGTTAACCTTAAGGACATTATTATTCTAAGTATAATAAACCAGTCACAAAAATATAAATACTGCATGATACCACTTATATGAGGTACCTATATTAGTCAAACTCATAAAGACAGAAAGTAGATGGGGGTTGCCGGAGGACAGAAGGCGAGAGGAATGGAAAGTTGTTTTTAAATAGACGTTGCCTTTTGCAAAATGCAAATAGTTCCAGAGATTGGTTTCACAACTATTACTACTGGACTGTACACTTAAAAATAGTTAAGAAAGCAAATTTTATGTTATGTGTATTTACAACTTAAAAAAGGCTACACAATGTATGATTTCATCTATATGACAATGAAGAAATAAAAATAAATCAGTGGTTGCCAGGGAACAGGAATGGGGAGAGGGGCTGACTAGAATTCTGAAGCGCATGAGATAATTTTTTGGAGAGAACTCTGTTACCATTGGTGGCTACACAACTGCACACATTTGTCAAAACTCATAATACTGTATACTAGAAAGGGTGAATCTTACGGTATGCAAATTATTCTTCAATTAAAAAAATCTTACACTACTGAAAAACCAAAAAAAACTTTCTAAGCACTCTTAGATGTGTTTTCTGTGAGTATAGAATTACAAATAAGGGCAGCACCTGTGGCTCAGTAAGTAGGGTGCCGGCCCCAGATACTGAGGGTGGCGGGTTCGAACCCATCCCCGGCCAAACTGCAACAAAAAATAGGCGGGTGTTGTGGTGGGTACCTGGAGTCCCAGCTACTTGGGAGGCTGAGGCAAGAGAATCAGCTAAGCTGGAGGTTGCTGTGAGCTGTGATGCTACAGCACTCTACTGAGGGCAACAGAGTGAAACTCTGTCTCAAAAAAAAAAAAAATTACATTCTTGTATAAAGGACTGATTTGTATTTGTAAATTTTAAAATGTTTTCTTTATAACTTGTTTCATAACTGATACGTCTCAAGGCTCTTCCCATAAAATTATTTGAAGTGAACGGTTTCACCAGGAAAGGAAAAAAAAAAAAAAAAAGAATTACAAATAAGCAGAACAATGGCAGAGTCAGGCCTTCTTAGTCTGGGCAGAAGGGTCTTTAAGCCTCTCCATTCATGTCTGTATTTGCTGGTGTTGGAAAACTGTGGGAGGGAAGGAGAGAAGGGAGGGAGGGGATAGGAAGGGAAGGATGGAGAGGAGAGGAGGGGGGGAGGGGAAGGGAGGGAGGGAGGGAGGGAGGAAGGAAGGAAGGAAGGAAGGAAGGAAGGAAGGAAGGAAGGAAGGAAGGAAGGAAGGAAGGAGATGTGCAACGTGAGATGATAAGCAGCAGATGGGAGAAGTAGGATCAAAGAGGCAAGGACACACAGAAAGGATGTGGCACTGACAAGGCATAATGAATAAAAAAGTGGTGTGGGGCAGTCAGAAACTGAAGCAAGACCTTTGAAAAGGGGAAGAAAAAGACGAAGAGTACAGTCTTAATATACTACAACTTGTTTACTTAATTTTCATGAACATGTCTTGAGTCCCTAATACATTAAGAAGTGAGATCTGGCCGCAGATAAAACTATCTAATGAATTCTAATTAACCATTTTTCTACTACTCTGCAAAGTCCAAAGTACTGGCGATTGCACTTAATAAGAGTTGAAGTAAATTTTCTTATCAAGACACTTTTACATGATCTATGTGTTTATGATTTAATAAAAAAAATTATTAAAAAAGACACTTTTATGTGTAGTATATAAGAGTATAAACTATACCATCTCAGACCGAGTGCTACAGGAAAGCAGCTCAATGCTAAGTTTCCTTACACTTAATTCCAAAGTAAATAAACAAGTACTTTTAAGGCTATTTTGTAATATCAACCAAAATTTTATCTTTGTTGGTAAATTTGAATCTCTCACAGAACATTCTTGTGTCTTCTACTTTCTCCTTTAATAATCCATGTTTCCAGAGCAGTATGAAATACAATTTAGGAAATGAAGTGCTTTTGATTTTTGTCACAATCTTCCTTGTTCTCTTTGTAGCTTCTTCATATATTGCTTTCATCATCAAGCATGTAAATGCTTCTATTAATATACCCTACACGATTTCAATTTGTAATAAATTCCAAAGGATATCCCTAAAGGAAGTTCTACATGTGAGCTATCTCAAGAGGTATTCAATCTTTACACCCCCCATGCCCTGTGCATTAATCTTTAAAAACAATGTTCCTTTATTTAATCTTCAAATCCAAGATATTACATTTTCCCCCCAATACGCTATTTTTTAGAAATAAAATCTGGGGATTAATTCTGATACCAAAATCTTAAGTGAGCTTCTTATATCTCAGGAATACTTGTTAAAAAATGTTGGGGTTCTCTGGCTACTAATTTGTTTTTTTTTGGTTTTTTTTTTTTTTTTAAACAGGTACAGTTTTGGTAACTTTATCTTGAGCAAAATGTTCACAAGAAATGACTAAATTGTTTAGTTGGGGATAGCAGTGATTCAGAAGATATACTGAAATACCACTATGATCTCATGCCTGAACGCCAGTGTAAGGGCAAAACAATTCTTTATTCTTGTGACTACTGGGTAAAGTTTCCCTTGGAAAATGACCAGCTGGCTTCCCGCTGACCTCAAATGTAGAGAGAGTTCATTCAAAACAATCCAAAAACATCATTTGTAAGGTTTTTTAAACTGCAATTTCAGTTTTTCCTTTATTTAAAGTCGAAATTCTATAAAGAAGTACTACATATTAAATTTTATTAAATTAGTTATATAAAATCAGGAAGAAAAAGTACTTTAAAAGACCAGGGTGGCACCTGTGGCTCAAAGGAGTAGGGCACTGGCCCCATATACCGGAAGTGGCGGGTTCAAACTCAGCCCCGGCCAAAACTACAAACAAACAAAAAAATCATATAACAAGAGTCTAATGCAGTGGTTCTCAACCTATGGGTCACGATCCCTTTGTAACAATGAAAATACAGCTCTTGAGCCCAAGAGCTGCAGGTTGCTGTGAGCTGTGATGCCAGAGCACTCTACCAAGGGTGACAAAGTGAGACTCTATCTCTAAGAAAAAAAGAAAGAAAGAAAAGAAAAGAAAATGCATGGCGGCATTAGGAAGGTTGAGAACCACTGGTCTAATGTGTGAACAATGCACTTATTTAACATGTGGAGTTAACTCTCCATGTGAATGGTCACTTGCAGAGCCTAAGAAAGCTGCCCCTCTGGCACACTTCAAGGGCCAAGGTCCCATCATGAGTCAAGGGCAACTCTTTTTTTAATACTCCCATATAATTTTTAATATAACAACATTCCTACAGTTACAAGAAAGAGAAACGAATACAAAATAGTAACTTTGAGAACAATATTCTCTAAAATATTGAAAATTTAGGTCCTAAGAGTAGCTCTTGCATGTACATTCTAGACTTTTTTTTTTTTTTTTTTTTTGAGACAGTACCACTTTGTCACCCTCAGTAGAGTGCCATAGTGTCACACATAGCTCACAAAAACCTCAAACTCTTGGGCTCAAGCAATCCTCTTGCCTCAGTCTCCCCAGTAGCTGGGACTACAGGCACCTGCCACAATGCTCAGCTAGTTTTTTATTTTTATTTTTTCTTTAGAGACGGAGTCTTGGTCTTGCTCAGGCTGGTCTTGAACTCCTGAGCTCAAACAATCCACCCACCTTGGCCTCCCAGAGTGCTAGGATTACAGGCGTGAGCCGCCGTACCCAACCTAGACGTACTGATTATGTAGAACTAAGAAAAATATTCAGATAATTCGGAAGATTTAAAAATAGGTTGCAATAGGCTTTTTGGTCAACATTATTTTCTTCAGCAGTGAAGTCAATTCCTAACTACGAAAGCACTAACAGCACTGCCCCAACTCCTCACTTCCCATTCCATAGCTGTGAATGCAGAAGCAGCCAACATTGACCTAATATACTTTTGCGTTACTTTCTAGGCTAGGTGCTTTTGTATCAGCCTGTTACAGCCATGCTAGAAATGCTACCGTCAATAGTCTACTGTCTGAATTTTTAATAAAACTTCAAGCTGTCTTTTAAAGAAAAGAAATACAATATCTCCTAAATGAAAACAGAGAACTCTTGTATTGTTTATAAATAATAGTTATTGTCAAAGGACTTGAATTAGTAATCTCAGGTCCTGCCAGGTAAATAGCCTAGCAAACAAAGGGACTTTTTTTTATTAGCTATAACTGAAAGCCTCAATTTGCCTAAATGTTTAATTAGGTGTCTTTCAAAGCTTAGTGGAATTTTGACAGCTTACTCACTTACTAATCAGAGTACTCCTTGGGGTTCTCTTAGCAGACATTCACGTTGTTCTGTTCCTGATACCTCTGTTGGCACCTGCTTCTAAACGCTGCCTCTGACCCTAGCTTTTTAAAAATGTATGCCTTGATAATCTCCCAGGTCTTACTTTCCATCTCAGATTCCTTCTCTGACTCACAATCCATCATATCTGCATGCAGACCGACAGGTCTGAATTAACATACATTACAGAAAGTGATGGCTTAGGGATAAACACCTTAAGATATATGTTTGCTAATAATAAAGTTCCAGTTCCTATAATGAACTAGTAATCACTTGGTCACATTTAGAAATGAAATGGAATTTAAGTACTAACATTTTTTTTTTTTTTTTTTTTTGAGACAGAGTCTCACTATGTCACCCTTGGTAGAGTGCATGGCATCACAGCTCACAGCAACCTCCAACTCTTGGGCTTAAGCAATTCTCTTGCCTCAGCCTCCCAAATAGCTGGGACTACAGGCACCCACCAGAACACTCGGCTATTTTTTGGTTGCAGCTGTCATTGTTGTTTTAGCAGGCCCAGGTTGGGACCGAACCCGCCAGCCTCCGTGTCTGTAGCTGGAGCCTTACCCTACGGGTGCCGCTAGTACTAACATTTTTAATAAACATCGGCTTGGAACACACAGGAGTGGAGAAGTTTTTAAAGAAACCCTGTATCACTGATGTTACTGATGGTGCAAAAAAAACAACAGAGGGCTGAAAAATGTGGACACAAAGAAAAGAGTCAAAAAGTGAATCAGAAGAACTGGACTTTCGGTGTGACAGAGTTTAACAACCCCTTCAACTATTTTACAAATACTACTTGTGTAAAAGAAGAGGCATGTATTAAAATCTATGTCTAAGTAAGTCTAAAAGAGTTGTCATAGTTTGATACCATCTTTTTCTTGATAGTATGCAAAACAATGATATGTCTTATAATCCAAGTCATCTCCTATCTGACAAGTCACTAGGTCTCAGTTTCCTCATCTCTAAAATTAGAATTAGTAACAACAATTTTCACAAGGTAACTTTGTGGAGCAAATAATCTATATAAATATACCCCGGAAGAAAACAAAAAATAGACACTCAAATATTCATAACTTCTGTATATATATAGTCAATAAAGACTCCTGAAAAAAATCTTCAGTGAAACAGATAAAAAGATTTAACATTAAATATTTTGAAGGGGCTTTTTTGGATCTGTGATGATGTAAATAACAGAAACAGATGTAATTTATATCAAACCCGTATCAGGTATATACTCAATGACTTCTTATCATCATTCTGAGGTACTGTAAATATACTATTTTTAACAAGTTTTAAATATTTTGAAGGGGCTCTTTTGGATCTGTGATGATGTAAATAACAGAAATAGATGTAATTTATATCAAACCCGTATCAGGTATGTACTCAATGACTTCTTATCATCATTCTGAGGTACTGTAAACATACTATTTTTAACAAGTTTAAACCTTTGGTGCATACCTCAGACTAAATTTAGCAAATTAAGGAAAGAGTGAGAAAATAAGTAAACAAATGATTTTCAAAAGTGGTCGGGCTGATTTCTGATTAATAGAGAGGAGAGGGGAAGCAGTGAAGCCTGAATCTGAACTACATTATATATACCTTGTAACAACAAGAGTTTCCCATTGGATTTTTAGAGAGTATAATAAAGTCTAGCTCTGGCCGAGCACAGTGGCTCACACCTGTAATCCTAGCACTCTGAGAGGCCACATCAGGTGGACTGTTTGAGCTCAGGAGTTTGAGACCAGCCTTAGCGAGAGCAAGACACCATCTCTACCAAAAATAGAAAAACTAGCTGGGTGTGGTGGTACAGTGCCTGGAGTTCCAGCTACTGGGGAGGTGGAGGCAAGAGGAGCTCGAGCTCAAGAATTTGAGGTTGTTGTGAGCTGTGATGATGCCATGGCACTCTATCCAGGGCCACTGAGTAAGGCTCTGTCTCAAAAAAGAAAAAAATCCAGCTCTACCTCCATTTGTACCCACGATAAGTAGCCCTTGGAAATGCATTGGCTCCTGTAAGAGAGGCATTTCTATGTGCTGATGAGCAGCTCTCACTAGAGACGGTTCTGTATTGTAGCATGTGCTAACACCTGAGCACGGCTTGCGTGGTGGCATAGAGTCTTTTATGATCTTTGCCACATGCCCTAATATAGCTGTGGCTATACAAGGGTGAAGAGACACAGTGGGTCTCAATTTCACTTTTGAATTATATTCTTGCTGTTGTTCCCTACCTATCATGTCACATCTAAATCCTCTAAAGAAATTCCCTTTGAAAATTTAAAGCAGCTATTCTCAAGGTAAATGTGGACACCAACTTTCTGCTAAGATATTTGTAAAAGGCTCAAACTGTTGTACAGGTGTTTTAAATATTTTAACATAAATCATGGTTTCCCTACTTCAGTGAATTTAGAGGGAAGTCGGAAATGAGGCAAGGGAACAAAAAGCTTTCAATGGGTCTACTACTAGTTCCTAAGTGAGAAGAAAAAAGAACTGACCTAAGGTGCTACTGTGAATTATGTACCTACTCTATTAATACATGCCAATATTTGTGTTGAATTCCCTTTACAAAGACATGACCACGGACTAAAAGCTTTCTTTGGAGATTTATTCACAGCGTGTGATGTTATTCTGTTGAGATGTCTACAGGAAACTAGACTTATATACTAAGTAAAATGATGTTTCTTTCAACTCCTATGAATATACATCTATCTTTTGCAAAGAGATCAATTAATTTATCTTATAATGTAATAGCATATAATCATTATAATCAAGACAGAAATGAATTTGTTTATCTGTCCATTTATAATCCGATTTAGTTTTGAAGGCTAAAATACCTCTGTTCCTTTGTAAGGTAGGTCACTTAAGGAAAAGTCACCCTAAAAATTGTGTAGCACAACACTTAGCATTATCGGGGAGCAACACTGTAAGTAAATTACTCTAGGTACTGGCAGAATTAAAAAAATGATTTATAGAGGTTTTACCAAAGCAAAAACTGGCTGAAAATATGTGGATAATTTTACAGCCAAATCTGTTGGCCTATCTCTCTCTTTCATTTTTTTTTCTTTGAGACAGAGTCTCACCATGTTGCCCTCGGTAGAGTGCCACGGCATCACAGCTCACAGCAATCTCCTCAAACTCTTGGACTTATGCGATTCTCTTGCCTCAGCCTCCCTAAAAGCTGGGAATACAGGCACCCCCCACAACGCCCAGCTATATTTTTGTTGCAGTTGTCGTCGTTTAGCAGGCCCGGCTGGGCTCCCACCCTGCAGCCTTGGTGTGTGTGGCCCGCGCCCTACACACTACGGGTGCCGCCATGTTTCCCTATCTCTTGTCATGAAAACTTTTCCTCTTTTAGAAAACAGTAGTAATACTGTTTCATTGGCAATATTTGATACTCAGAATCAGAGAATTTTGCATTTCAGTTTAAAGTTGTTTTGAAAGGACGCCAGAATTGAAAGACATAACTTTACATTACTTAAATGTCTGAGTAATACCATGAACAAAATTTTACTTGTTTTTACTATTAGGCCTAAGACTAAGAATCATCATCACCAACTTCATTTACGAATTGCATATACAAACTATCAAATAATATGCAAAGGAAGGGCCCAGATCAAAAGTATTATGCAAATGAGCACTAAAGAAGGGAAGATTCTAAGAAGTGAACAGGGCTCAGAATTAATACTAACTTATTAGTCCACTGTTGATTGCTTGGCTATTATATAGAGAGGCCTTTTTGGTTCCCTTCTAAAGCCTTCCTGATCAACTTGGATGGAAATAAAAGTCTTATGTCTCTGGGAACTTTACTGGCCGATGCGATGAAGTCTGGCGGTACTCCAGTTCCAGATTAGTTCAGCAAGAGTCACCACTTTAGCTACAGGAAGATGATACAACTATGTGAAATCTTTAGCAGGATGTTGGTTTGTTGTCTTTGGGTAACAGTGACAGTCTTGGGCATATTCATTACAAAAACTCAGTTTCCCTTGCTAGAACACCCTCTTCTGTAGTCTGTGACATTGAGAGGATTTTTCTTTGTGTGAAATTGTTACATATACCAGGATCATAAATGGGTTTTATTTATATAATAAGCTTCATTAAAACCAAGTCTGAATTAACCACCACAGATTATTAACTCCAAATGCTGCAATTATGGGACTTTATCTTCCACATAACAGCAAAAGAGTTTAGACTCGAATTAAGATTCCTCCCTTAAAAGTTTTTGCAAGTGAACTATGCTTTTTTCACATATGCTATTCCTCTGCTCCATTACTTTATGGATAATCTACAACTGGCTGTATGCCATCGTATATAAAGATGTGGAAAATGCCATGAGGAGATGGCATTTTTCAACTACTTTGAAATATGAATTAATAAAAGTTAGTGATAATCAGATTATACTAATCAGAAATGAAAAGTTGGGGCCAAATCCTTGAAAAGTGTGGTAAAGTACAGATTAAACAGATTTAAGTTATTGTTCCAAAGGCGTTAAACATCCTAGTGATATTTGCAAAACATATTTCAAAATAGAGAATGGTTACAAATATGGATAGACTAATAAAGTAGGAAGAATTTTACATTTCTTTTTGAGTATATAAAAATAATAGGCCTCTATGTCATTAATATTCAAAGTTGAAAGAGCAAACTTTGTGAAGATGGATAACTACATGCTTTGCTCATATTTATGTGAAAAGCAAATAATTTCATTACACATATACATGTAAAATTTTCAGCCCCCCCCCTTTGTTAATATTTGCTAGGCTTCTTTCTACAGATGAATGTAGATTCCACTAAAATTAGGCTCTTAATCCTAAAATGTGTGTCTATAGGTTTACTTGGTTTACTAACAGTTTCAGAAAGCCATCTCAAATGACCATGTATCTCAATCTTGAGTCATATACAGTGTTAATCCATACCAGTGAACTGCTTAAATGCCTAATTTTATAAATTTGTGATGACTGATGATTTTTTTCTCATCTTTCAATCTGTGATTATTACTGATTTACAGAAAACGAACTAAAGTCTTAAGAGAAACTATGTAAATTTAGATCTGTTAAGTCTAGCCGCTGTGCTGAGTATTCTTCAAGAATTATATTTAAGGGCTGGGCACGTTGGCTCATGTCTATAATCCTAGCACTCTGGGAGGCCGAAGTGGGTAGACTGCTTAAGCTCACAGGTTCAAGACCAACCTAAGCAAGCGCAAGACCCTGTCTCTAAAAAAATAGCTGGGCATTGTAGCAGGTGCAACTACTAGTAGTAGTCCCAGCTACTTGGGAGACTGAGGCAAGACAATTGCTTGAGCCCAAGAGTTGCTGTGAGCTATGACGCCATAGCACTCTACTGAGGGCAACAAAAGACTCGTCTCAAAAAAAAAAAAAAAAAAAAAAAAAAAATAATAATAAGTAACTTACGGCAACAAATTTCATATGCTACCTTAAAAATGCTAATCTTTTCATGGTAAATTACTCTTTTAGATACATTTCTATAAAAGTGAAAGAAATTCAAGAAGAAAGAAAAACTTATTTTAGATTCCATTCAAGTACTTAACACTACATTCACGAGATCTTAACAGACAGTGCTAAACAATATTTTGGATTTATAACAGAAGTATCTCTTCCTCAAAAATTTTAGCAATTGAGAACCATATGACAAATTCCATAAAATTTGGGCATTTGTATGTTATTGACTCTTGGGTTTCCTTTGAAAAAGATATAAAATAATAAAAATGCTAGCTCATTTTCTATCTACATTAAGATTTACATTTTTAAACATGTAATGCTAGTATTTTGATGGTCATAGATAACAGGCTATATCACTTTATGTACTTTCTTAATGTAGTAATTCAAGTAATCAATGAACTAAATGTAATAAAATAGCATTTATTATCTTTTATGCATCTAATATTTTGGAGACTATAGATGTATAAGAGATCTTTTTCATCATCAAGGACTTTCTACCTTAACTTCAGGGGTAGTTCCAATAAATAAGGAACAATTAACCAATTACCTGATTCAACAACTATTTACTGCACATCTACCATAGGTCAAGTACTGTACTGGACAATGTGATTCAAGTATGCATAAGCAGGGCTACTGTTCTCAAGAACCTTTATAGGCTAGTAAAACAGAAATATCTTTATCTTTTCCTATTCCTTTAATTCAAAGCCAAATAGTAAACAATCCTCTCATTTCTTTCATCCCATTCTCCATAGGTTTTTTTCTACTTGTTACTACCATGACCTCAGATGAAGACATTAAATACCTAACTGCTTCAAGGCCAAATCAGATGCCCCTCCCTCTGTCTGGAGGGCCCCCTCTTTACTAGGTCAACCTCTGCTCACAGGCAAGTGAGGGATGTGTGACTCCACAGGAAGGTCTATTCTTATGACCAAGCTATATCACCACTTCTTCCCCTCACTCTGATGTTTTCTTTCTTGGCACTTTTCATAACAGTAATTATACAGTTACATAATTATTTCTCTTACCCCGGCTCTCAAGTTTAAACATCCTGAGAACAGAGACTTTTTTTTTTAAATGATATATCCACATTGCCTGGCACAATTAAAGCAATGTATAGGGAAGTGTAAGGCCAGAGAGTAGGTACTGAAGTTGTCATGAAGAGAGTTTGCAGGCCCTTCTCTGGAGTTTCCAGAGCACCCAGGGACCACTACCTCTGCATCACTTATGCCCTTTATATATTCTACTGCCTCACAAAACTCCTTGACAGCAATCTGATTCACCTTTGCACTAGCACACAGAAATGCTCCATAAATGATTTTAGAAATAATGAGTTTTAGAATGGATCTACACATGGCTAACTGTCAGAAAGGGCTGGTCAAGCTTAGTTGTATCACAGATTGCTTGTGTGTATGAGCTGATGGTGATTTTACATACGTAATTTGATAAATGATTTCCAATTAATGTGATTATACATGTGTATGCGCATATCTATAAAACACTCCACGAAAATAACCATGCTTTCCAAGTGCTACCAGTCTCTAGATAGGTTTCAGTATCAATGGCTGACAAAATAACAACTTTTGACCTCTTTACTTCTAATAAAATTTAACACCTGCTTTTGAACCATTCTGGGCCTATAACCATATCTAACAAAATACCTTTGAAGCTATGTTACGAGCTTCAACTTGCTGCTCCCAAGAAATAACTTTTGTTATGAGGCCCTTGTAAGGCTGCCATATCCTGACACCCCAAATCTGAGAACTATGAGGGTTTCAGAAACATAAAGCTTAGCTCTAAGCAGAACTAAAACTTTCAGGAAGCTAGTCAGTAAACACAAAGTCTGTATTCTTCACTATATTATTAAATCAATAGACTAAAGAGGAAAGAAAGACTAAAACTTAAGAAAAATTTACTATAGCCCAAACTCAAGTAAATTACCCAAAGCTAAGATTCTCTAAAATTTTGCTTTGGAAATATAAACTACCAGTGATATAATCAAGAATACTATGAGTACATATACATACACATACATCCATACACAGTAAACCTTGCTATTTGTCAATGTAAATAATTATCAAACGAATATGACCCTGTTTGACTTGACTTAAATGTATAGTATATTCTTAAATGCCTGTAAGACTCAGTACTCATTGAATTTCAACTACAAATTTTAAACAATCTTAACGTGTTTTTGTGCCAAATAATGAAGATGCCAATTATCATCTTTTTGAAATTTGGTCTCTATATGACTTAAAATTTCTTCAAGACAGGTTAAGAAAAGATTGAGGAAGAGAAGTAAAGGATTAGTGTCAAGTTCTAAAGCTACTATCTAAAGACATTAGAAAAACTCCCTAACTTCTTCCTGCCTTAGGCTTTTGCTTTCTGAAAAGTCAGAAATTGCATCTGTTCTACTTCTCATGAGACAATTGTAAAATAGAGATACAACTGTGAAAACATAAAAAATTATTAAAAAAGGATTGCATATAAAACCAACCAGGCCCTATAGTGAACATCCATATACCTGTACACTTAATCTTTAGAAGTATTACAGATAGTGCACCTAGCATAGCATTCAGGGTTTTAAACTGAAATTCCAAAATAAATTCTCTTACAAGATGATCTCTTAAGGAAGAATAAGAAGAAAGATGACCTTTCTCATTCAATATCGCTGAACATCAGTGAATTAAAAGCAAAGAGTGTTCTTCCTGGGCCTTTTTGGGTATAATGCTTGCTGTCCTATAAATTAGTCTAGAACTTATATTAGACTATTAGGTGTGAGTCATACGTAGGATATCAAAATACTACAGCAGAAGCTGCATCGCTGACCATCTCCTACACTGAGGGTAGGTTGACCTAATTTTCATAGCCTGGACATGCAGCAAGTGTACTTATCAGTACAGCAGGCCTAGTTCCTTATGGTGACCACCTCTGTATGTTGACCAGTTTGTGACAGTCCTTTGGGTGGTCAACTTAAAGAGGTTCTACTGTATTCAAGTTCTAAATGTCCATACTGTTATTTCCAAGTTATAGCAGTGTATCACTTATTAAATGCTCACGTCTTGCTTTTCCAGAACGGCATTTCTCACTTTATCATTTTGCATTAGTTGATACCATGTTTCAAATAGTCACTAGACAGAACAAGCTTTTTCCAGTTTGCTGGTTATAATTTACTACTACTAAAATCCATTCTTGAGTATAGAGGATTTAATTAAACCTGTTGAGTCTGGTTATTAATCTACTTTTGATCTATAAGTCTAGTTATTAAATAGCACTATAGCCCAGAAATTTATCTTATAATAATCCATTCCAGGATATTATGAAGTTATGCTATTTCTTGTGCTAGTGCTCTGGTTTTAAATTAATCTATTGTTGAAAAGTGGTAACTGATAGATCATACAGTTTGAATCCATAGTGCCATCTGGAAGAAATTCTAGTAATTTAATTATGTGTGCACATAATGCAAAAGCACAGGACATTACCTTATCTCAATTCTCTGTTTAAAGACAGAAATTGCTAAGCTGCCTTATGTAATAGGTTCTTTAATGTAGCAAGTAACATTACCAGTGTTTTAATAAGTCAATCCTAAATCTCATACCCAGCCACAGAAGACCACAAGTGAACCAGCTTATTCATTTTCTAGACAAAAAGCATCATTACTTTAAGATAATTAAGAGAAAGGGATTTAGAAATTATTACCCACCTACTCATCCCTTTTACTTAATAGGTAAGGAACTGTAGCTCAAAGGGATAAAGTCATTTGCTCGAATGAATACTGCTGGTGGCATAGCCAGATGGACCCAATACAATCCTTTTATATTTGATAGAGAGATGATGGTAAAGTGTTACATTTTTAGAAACCAACAAAATGATGACAAAACCGTATTATTCACATTTCCTCCCAGGAAATTATTTTCTTGAATTTAATTAGGTTCACAATGCATTCTGTAAACTGTTCTCACAATAAAACGGACATTGATACAAGAAAGCCCTTCTAAGTTATAAATACCAGGAAACTAATATTGTTAAGATAATGACTAATACTATTGTGTTTCTTCATTATTTCTAAAGTAACTTCTTCAATAACTTTAATATTTGCTTTCTATAATATAGATTGGAAGAGCACACATACTATATTAGATTCTACAGTATTTGGGGAAGGAAACACCTTTTCTCTAAATATTTTAATCAAAAAATAACTTCTTGGTATTAGATTCCATTTTTGGTATCAAGAAAATTAGTAGGGCTGGCTCGGCACTTATAGCTCAGTAAGTAGGGCGCCAGCCACATACAGCGAGGCTGGCAAGTTCAAGCCCCGCCTGGGCCTGCTAAACAACAATGACAACTGCAACAAAAAAATAGCCAGGTGTGGCACCTGTTGCTCAAAGGAATAGGGCACCGGCCCCATATACCGGAAGTGGTGGGTTCAGACCCAGCCCTGGCCAAAAATAGCCGGATGTTGTGGCGGGTGCCTGTAGTCCCAGCTACTCGGAAGGCTGAGGCGAGAGAATCGCTTAAGATGGAGCTGGAACATATCCTACTTAGTGAAGTATCTCAACAATGGAGGAAAAAATATCCAACGTACTCAGTATTATTATGAAACCAATTTACAATCACTCACACTTTCGTATGAAGAATAGATCACAAATATGGCCCAGGATGAAGGAGGGAGGAGTAGGGGATGAAAAGGGAGCAGGGAGGTCAGATAGAAGGGGGGTGAATGGTGGGATCACACCTATAGTGCATATTACAAGGGTACATGTTGGATCTATTAAGTATAGAGTATAAACATCTTAACACAATAATTAAGTAAACAAGTTGAGGTATATATTAACCAGTGTGATGTAAGCGTTTTTAATTATATATGAAATTATACCCCTTAAATGCAGTAATGTACCCCTTAAATGCAGTAATGTATACATGATCTATGTGTTTATGATTTAACAACAACAACAAAAAAAAGAATTGCTTAAGCCCAAGAGTTTGAGGTTGCTGTGAGCTGTGATGCCATAGCACTCTATGGAGGGCAACACAGTGAGACCCTGTCTCAAATTAAAAAAAAAAAAAAAAAAGTCAGTAGGGCCAACAGAAACCAGGTCCCAAATTATTTATTTATTTTTTAGAGACAGAGTCTCACTTTATCGTTCTCGGTAGAGTGCTGTGATGTCAGCCTCCCAAGTAGCTGAGACTACAGGTGCCCAGCACAATGCCTGGTTATTTTTTTGTTGCAGTTTGGCCAGGGCTACATTTGAACCTGCCACCCTCGGTATACAGGGCTGGTGCCCTACCCACTGAGCCACAGGTGCTGCCCGGTTCCAAATTATTTTTAAAGGAGTTTTATTTTTATTAATGCTCATACATAAAGTTTTATCAATAATTTCAGGACTATTCTCAAACTAGCTCACTGTTTACTTTTTGCATGAGACTAGCATCTCCAAAATATTATTCTTGCTGTAGTATCTAAATATACATGCAATAAAGTTGATAAAGAATACTACCCCATGGACTAATTTATATCAGTCATATCTACAGCAGATGTGAAAACATACACAAAATACTTAAGAGCAAATTAAAAGAAGCAACTACAAGGACAAACCAAGCAAAAGAAAGGTCTCTATTCTATAGTTCCTCTTCCTACCCAAGTTTAATAAGTTAACAAACTAAACAACATTTTAAGTGAGTGAATTTTGTGACGCATATGGCAGCAAGAGTACTTGGATTTCTAATGATGTAAGGCTCATTTAGAACTGTTAATTTTTTTGGGAAGTGAGGCACACAAAAATACTCTAATTTCGTATGCTTTCTTGATCACAGCACTTTTTTTTGATACAGAGTCTCATTATGTCGCCCTCGGTAGAGTGCTGTGGTGTCACAGCTCACAGCAACCTCAAACTCTTGGTCTTAAGCAATTCTCTTGCTGCAGCCTCCCAAGTAGCTGGGACTACGGGTGCCGGCTACAATACCTGGCTATTTTTTTGTTGTAGTTGTCATTGTTGTTTAGCTGGCCCGAGGCCGGGTTCGAACCCATCAGCCTCAGTGCATGTGGCCGGTGCTATAACCCCTGTGCTACAGGCACCGAGCTGATCACAACACTCTTAACCTAGCACTATGTTCACTCCTTTTTGGATGCCATATTGGAAAAGTTATTTTAAAGCTTGGCCATGGGAGCCATCATCTGATAATTCATGTGCTATTTAACATATTCAACCTGTGACTTGAAAATGAAATTGTACAAATGAAACTACATTCTTCAGGCTATTAAGATTTCCTGTGTATGAATTTTAACTCATGCGTAAACATTTTCCCCTTATTTTGTAAGTGAAAATTTTCCTTTTGATCTTTTTGTTATATGGAACAAGTGTGTATCAAATCTCTATTCTCATAAGTAATCCAATTTTTAATAAAATTATTACTGAGATTTCACCAGTACCTAATGCAAAAGTTTTACACAGTGTTTACTGAAGTTTAAATTCTGGGCATCTCTACATGCTTAAACCTCTAAGATTTTTCACTTTTTTCTTTAAATAATAGTATTTATTTCATTAAAGTTTTTTTTGTTTGTTGGAGACACTCCTGCTCTGCTGCCCCAGCTAGAGTGCAGTGGCATCATCCTATTCACTGTAATCTCAAACTCCTGGACTCAAGGATCCTCCTGCCATAGCCTCCAGAGTAGCTGGGATCCTAGGCACATAGATAGCACCATGCCGAGCTGATTTTTCCATTTTTGTTGGAGACAAGGGTCTTATTCTTGTTCAGGCTGGTCTCTAATTCCTGACCTCAAGCAATCCTCCCACCTCAGCCTCCCAGAGTGCTAGGATTACAGGCATGAATCACTTTGCCCGGCCTGTACTTTTCATTTTCTATCATAAAAATTTGATAAATTGGGTTACCCTTTATTTAAGAGGCATGAATAAATCCCAACTAAATGAAGGGAAAACCAGACATTTTTACTTTAGCTTTTCTTTAATTGTATAAAAACTCTTAGTTGAATAAAAAAAAAAAATCAATGCAACATTGCATGTAAATTATTCTTTATACAAGGATATTCACCGATAAATCAAATACAACTTCATTATCTTCCATTTTAAAATGATACCTAAGGTCCATTCATAGCTATGGGCAAGCATCTGTAAATTGTAAAACAAACCAAATCTTATAATTATAGAAACTATTGACAAAGAGACAGGCAAGACTTACTATTTCTAAACTTTGCGTTGGAACATTTAAATTTGCCTCACAACATCCCTGTGAGGTAGGGAGTTAAGTGTTCCCGTATGACAACAAACGAAATTGACCAAGACATGGGTATCAGATGACATGTCAAACATGGCTGTGTTTTAAATCTTAAAAGAAATGGCATCTATGAACCAGTTCTCCTTAGAAGTCCAGGAAGATTAGATTGCTTATTTTTCACTATCTTTATCAGGAGTAACAGGTATTTTGATTCACAGAAGAAATTTTTCTCCATCAAGGGCTTTTAAGTCTTCTGAAAATTAGTGGAGCGGGTATAATGACATTTTGCCAAGGGAACAAAACATGAGATGCCATGCCAAGCCATGTTCTCTTCCTCTGCATGGAGAGAGCTTGTATGTGATCTAGGCACACACAGGAATTCAAGCAGTTTTAAGTGTCTTCTTTAAAGGTACTACTTCTTTTGAATCTTCAAAGTTAAAGCTGTGATGACTGAGTCTTTTTTTATTAATTTTCGTGTTTCTTCCATGTTAGTTACTCTCTCTCAATCTATTTGCATCTTTTCAATTGGGATAAACTGCAGATCCTCTTCTTCCAGGGGAAATGGTGACTCCGCTAAGCTCCAAAACTAAAGTTGGTCACAGAAGTCATTCACCAAGGAAAATTGGCTCAGCAGGAAAAAAAAAATCTAACTTGGAGAAGTGATTTTTTTCCGACTTTCAAAAATACTATTCCAGTAGGTATGTAAGGGAGTAAAAAGAGCCCAGGTTTTCCATACAACCCCCCCAAAAGGTTCAAGCACAAATTTTTAAAAAAGTGATAATGGGGGAAAGAGACTATTTAGGTATGTGATGTTTTTGCTCTTTTATCTCTTGCTACCCAAAATAATGCTCTCTCTCTCTTAATAAAAAAAAAAAAAAAAAGAAAAGAAAGAAAGAAAGAAAATCATCAAATAATACATAGTGATTGTCTACCTACGTCTATAGATAACATGTCCAGTATTAGTTCAGGGCTTGACATTTAGTAGGTCCTGTGGGTTTTGAGACTTCTAAATAAAATACAATTAAAGATTAACTACCTTACTTGCTATGGAACCTAAGACTTTCTGATCATATGCAGTTATGACAGAACAGTTTATCTACATCTTTTAAGCTGAAAAGGTATGACCACCATACAGCAGCAATGTTCTTAAGACTCCGATGATACCTTATTCTATGGTTTCTGCACATAATTGAATTACTAATATCCATTCTCTATAACTATTATAGGCACTTCCCAGGTTACAAACAAGAAAGTTTCTATAGGCTTGTTCTTAAGTTGAATTTAGATGTAAGTGGAACAGGTACATTTACCTACTACCTGTATCAGTTTTCATTCATAAGTTTGAAGAGTACATCAGTCAGATGTCTGTAACTCAGGCACTTACTGTAAAAGCCTCTGCTTGCAAGTGCAAATTGTACATAAGTTGTTAAGTTAGATGATTGTAACTTGGGGACTGCCAGTACTTCATAGAGTCAGAAAGGCTTTAGGTGGTCTTTTTAATAGTAACTTAGCTTGTGAATAAAGCATACCCTAAAGGATCTAATTATAAAAAACTATTAAGCCACAGGATCAAATATGCTGACTAAAGACACTCTTGCTAACGTGCAGTTCCATCAACCTCATGTTATAGATGCCAATGAAGCTATAAAGGGAAACTGTCTCTATAACTATGTCTAAGGTTTCACATTATGTGTCATAAAGAAGTTTTATTGTTGAAATTTAAAAATTAAAAAGAAACTTTCATGCCCCAGATAAATGAGGCTAAAAGAATTTGGATTTATTATCAAAGAGACCAAAAAATAACAAATGCTGATGAGGGCCACCAGTGGTGGCTCACACCTGTAATCCTAGCACTTTGGGAGGCTGAGGTGGATGGAGGCTGAGGAATCTGAGGTTGCTCAGATTATAGGTTATGATAACGCTATGCACTCTACCCAGGGTAACAGAGTGAGGCTCTGTCTCAAGAAAAAAAACAAACAACCCTCCCCTCCAAAAAAACAAAAAAAAAAAACAACAAACGCTGATGAGGATGCAGGGAAAGAGGAATGCTTGCACACTGTGGGTGTGGGTGGGAATGTAAATTAGAATATCCATTATGGAAAACATTATGGATGCTCCTCAAAAATCTAAAAATATAATCACCATGAGTCAACAATTCCACTGCTGGGTATACATTAAAAAAAAAAAAAAAAGTAAATTAGCTCATCAGAGAGATATATATCTATACCATCAGGTTTACTGCAGTGCTATTTACAATAGCTAAGAAGTGAAAGTGTCCATCAATGGACGAATGGATAAAGAGAATGTGGTGTGTGTGTGTGTGTGTGTGTGTGTGTGTGTGTGTGTGTGTGTGTATATACACAATGAGATATGATTCTGCCATAAAAAGAATGAAATCCTGTTATTTGCAACAATATGAATCGAACTGGAGGACCTTAGTGAAATAAACCAGGCACAGAAAGACAAATGTTTTTCTCACTTATACATGAGAGCTAAAAAAAAAAAAGAATCTCGTGGAGCAGTGAATAGAATGATGATTTACGGGAATCTTAGAAGGGTAATGGGGAGTAGGAAATGGAGCAGGGTTGGTTAATGGGTACAAAAATACAGGTAGTGGAGTAAAATCTAGTGTTTGGTTGCACAATAGAGTGACTATAGTTAACGACAACATATTGTGTATTTCAAGATAACTAAAAGATTTGAAATGTTTCCTATACAAAAAATGATTAATGTTTGAGGTGATGAATACTCCAATGACCCAGATTTGATCAGATTGGAAAGGATGAAGTAAAACTATATCTGCAGAGGACACAGTTTTATATTCAGAAATTCCTATGGAATCTACTAAAAAACTATTAAGATTAATAAATATGTTCAGTAAATTTGTAGGATACAGGACACACTACAAAAATCAATTGTATTTCTATGCACTAACAAACACACGATTAAAAAAAGAGACTAGTAATTCTACTTACGATAGTATCAAAAAATAAAATACAAACAAATTTAACAAAAGTGGAAAATTTATGCTCTAAAAACATGACTGAAAATAATTAAAGCTGCTCAAAAAAAAAAAAAATTCCATGTTTATGGATCAAAAGAGTTAAAATTAAGAAGGCCATATGGCAGGGTGCCTGTGGCTCAGTGAGTAGGGTGCTGACCCCATATACCGAGGGTGGAGGGTTCAAACCCAGCCCCAGCCAAACCTCAACAAAAAAATAGCTGAGTGTTGTGGCGGCGCCTACCGTTCCAGCTACTCAGGAGGCTAAGGCAAGAGAATCGCCTAAGCCCAAGAGCTGGAGGTTGCTGTGAGCTGTGACGCTACAGCACTCTACCAAGGGTGACAAAGTGACAAATAAATAAAGGCCATATGATCCAAACTGGTCTATAGTCAATGCCACACTTAGCAGAATCCCAATCAGTCTTGGTTATAGAAACCAAAAAAGACATTCATATAGCATTTCTGGGGACAAAAATTCATATGGAAATTCTAGGTACTCAGTAGAGTCAAAAAAAGGTTGGAACCCATAGCTCAGTAATAGGGTGAAGGCCACATACAACGAGGTTGGCAGGCTCGAGCTCGGCCCAGGCCTGCTAAACAATGACAACTGCAACCAAAAATAGCCAGGCATTATGGCATGTGCCTGTAGTCCCAGTTACTTAGGAGACTGAGGCAAGAGAATTGCTTAACCCCAAGAGTTTAAGGTTGCTGTGAGCTGTGATGTCACGGCACTCTACCTAGGGTGACATAGTGAGACTCTGCCTCAAAAAAAAGAAAAGAAAAAATCTTAAAAAGGAAGAACAAAGTTCAAAGTTGAAGGAGTCATAATTCCCAATTTGAAAACTTACTACACAAAGCTATAGTAATTAAGATAGCAGAGTACTGGCATAAAGATACATCAAGGTGATAGAACTAAGTAAGAGTCCAGGAATAAACCCTCACATTTAGACTCAAATGATTTGTGACAAGGGTGCCAAGACAATTCATGGGTAAAAAAATATTCTTTTTTTAACATGTTGCTGAAATAACTGGATAGAGATGAGCCTCTATCTCACATTGCATACAAAAATTAACTCAAAATGGATCAAAGACCTAAATGTAACAGCTTAAACTACAAAACTCTCAGAAAAAAATGTAGATGTACATCTTTGTGGCCTTGGATTACGCAATAATTTGTTATAACACCAAAATCATAAGCAACAACAACAAAAAAGATCAATTGGACTTAATTAACTTTTGTGCCACAAAGCACATTGCCAAAAAAAAAAAAAAAAAAAATCAAAGACAACACATAGACTTGGAGAAAATATTTACAGATCATTTATCTGGTGTAGGGCTATTAAATAGAATATATATAGAACTTCTATAATTCAACAAAAAGAAACAACTTAATCAAAAATGGTCAACGGATTTGAAAAGACATTTCTTCAAAGAAGATATACAAGTGGCCAGTAAGTATAAGAAAAGATGCTCAACATCATTAGCTATCAGGGAAATGCAAATCAAAACCAGTGAGATACCACTTCATATTTAACCAGAATGACTAAGTGTTGGCAATGATGTAAAGAAACCGGGACCTTTATACACTACACTCCTGATGGGAATGTAAAACGGTGTAGCTGCTTTGCAAAACAAGTTAACCAGACATTAAACAAAGAATTACCGTACGACCAAGTGATTCTACTCTTAGCTATATATCCAAGAGAACTGAAAACTATGTCCACAAAAACACACATACATAAATATTCACAGCAGCATTATTCATAATAGTAGAACTTTCAGAAAGTAGAAACTGTCTATCAATTGATGAATGGATAAATAAAATACAGCATATCTACACAGTAAGAATATTATTAGGTAATAAAAGGAAATGAAGTACGAATACATTCTACAACATGGATGAACTTTAAAAACATATCCTAAGTGAAAGAAGCCAGTCACAAAAGACCACATACCATATGATTCTACTTTTATGGAAAGGCAAATCCACAGAGACAGAAAGTAGATATACCTGCCTAATATTTGGTATATTTTGCCTAGGGTAAGGGAGGGAGAGTGAAAGTGTGGAGAGTGACTGCTAAGGGGTTCAGAATTTTGGAGGGAAGGTAAAAAAATGTTCTAAAATTCACTGTGTTGATTGTTGTATAACTCTATGAAAATACAAAAAACTGCTGAACTGTACAGGTTTAAATAGGTAAGTTATTTAGTATGTGAATTATATCTCAATAAAGCTGTTATAAAAATAGTAATGGGACCATTATTAGTAGATCCTGCAAAAAATTATGACACTTAAGCTAATTATTTCTCAAATTAGTATCTTCTTAGCCCTGCTAATATTTGGTATATTTTTGATGCTTAGTGATTGACCTGCAGCAATTTATTTGGCCTTGTGTCATCTCAGTAATAGGAAAAGCATATGAATTTGTTCAACATATTTATTATCTATAACATATTTAAAATGGCTAGATACCATACAGGCAAACATGCAAGTTGATGAGGCTGTCCAGAAGCTAAGAGTCTGGTGGGGGAGTTCAACAACTAACAGTATGCCTGGGTTGAACAATGATAAAAGCTGGGATGAGTATCTGAAAAGTGACACAGAAAACAACCCTTCCTTGAGTTCAGCAGAGGAAAGGCTACCATAGCCAGGATAGAGCCTAATGAGAAATGTCTCTGTTTTAACCTAGCCATTAGCAAATAGTATTAGTATCTTTTTCTGGAATTGCTTCCTCTTCTATATAATGAAGTGGCTGGACTATGTAATAGCTAAAGTTCCCTCAATCTCCAAAATTCTAATATCAACTTCTAGCTTCAAGTCATTTTGCCAACACTAGATATATGGACAAGCTAAACTGTAAATGGAAAATGGCAAACTGACAGAAAACAAAAGGACAATGCACATTTATTTCAACTTTTTAGACATAGCAACATCTTATCCACCCTCAAGGAAGACAGTCCCTGGAGCATAGCCACTTTTAATATATTTCAGTGAATTGTCAGTGTATTTCCATATGAAACATGTATCTAATGTGCTACCCCCATGAACCCAGAGTTGGGCCCAATCTCTAGAAACATTCCTTTTGTAGGTCTAGACTAGATTATTTAGTCTCCATCTCTCTGTTTGGCCTGGTTTAAAAAAACTTTAATATCTTTAGTTGAACCTTTAACAGCCCACTTTACCACACACCTCACTCTTCCTTACTGTCATATATACTGCAATTTCATACACTTATATGGTTTGCTGGCTTCTACCAGGTTCACACTTTATCTTCAGCCTTACTATTCCAGTAAGAGAAAAGATGAAAAGCCAAATCCAAAGAAAAATGATTTTTCCCCTACATCCTAGAGCACATACATCTTCCTTTCAATGGAATCTCCACTGTGGTAAATGCTAAGAACAGAAATGAACAGAAAAAATAAATTTTAAAAAGCCTGCTTCAGGAAGAGGTCATAATTAATCTAGTATCAATCTGTTCCACAGTACATGACCACACCTAACTCTAGCCAGTCATCTTGAAACCAGAAGCTGATAATCACTAGAAATGGATTAGTGAACATTCTTTCCCATTAGTAATAATAGCAAGGCAGAGGTGAAGTAGGAAAAGGGTCTAATCCCCATTGGAAGAGGACTGTAATGTCTTTATCTCATATCAAGTGATAATTAAAAAAAAAATACTTTAGCAAATTTTAACATCATTCTCAAAATCTTTCAGAAGACTTTGGAAGAAATAAAGGTTAGTTCTTTAAAAATTCAAGGTATGAGGCTGGGTGCAGTGGCTCACACCTGGAATCCTAGCACGTTGGGAGGCAGAGGTGCTTAGATTGCCTGAGCTCACAGGTTGGAGACCAGCCTGAGCAAGTCTGAGACTATGCCTCTAAAAACAGCTGGGAGGTGTGGTGGGCACCTGTCCAAGCTACTTGGAAGGCTGAGACAAGAGAATCACTTAAGCCCAAGAATTTGAGGTTGCTGTGAGCTATGACACCATGGAACTCTACGGAGGGAGGGCGACAAGTGAGACTCTGGCTCAGAAAGAAAAAAAAAAAAAAAAAAAAAACTCGCAAAAAGAAAAAATTCAAGGTATGAAATTTAAGTATACTACACATCCCGAAAGCTAATGAACACTTTTGGTTACTATTTTGTATTGTATCTTATTTTATTAATATATAAATTACATCTCAACTTCCAGAGAATGGGGAACAGTATCTATTACCAAATGACTTACAAAATGCTCTGTTCACAATTAGGGTAAAGGAAATAATAACATCTCTAAATTATTGAGTTATCAACTCTCACAAACTGTCTTTGCCTTCAAATTAATTTTGAGAACATTAATCTAATTTCTGAGATTTGATGGTGGAAAAATAATGATATTCGAGTCAATTGTGACTGTAGCAACAAGGTAAATCCTCTAACTTAAATTTTTCACCTGTAATTATATCAATGATAAAGTCATTCTAATGAAATAAGTATCAGATTTACACAGTGTTATCCAAAAAAAGTTATCCACAGAAATTACTTCTACTTTAATTGATTACTATAACTTTTTTTTATTACCCATAAAAAAGAAACAGATGCCACACTGTTTATGTGGAGAGTATAGCACATGAGGGTTCTTAATCAGACATTCACTTTTTTCCTATCTGTATCATGTACAGTAAGTATACACTATATTTAATTCAAGATAAAGCACTTTTCTGTATTTTAACTGATTTTGTTAAGTATAAATATTTTGTATTTATTTTGGTGTTTTTGTATTCGAGTTAAAATGGTCTGTAAAATTTCTAAAGAAATTTAGTTTTTGAAATGGTACGAAAATCCTTACAGTTTTAAAGTAGGGACTTTCTGAAACTTTGATAATGAATGAAACTTTAATACAAATAGAGTGAATCCACACAGATGTCATAAGTTTTGGTAAAATTGTAGTTATACTCAAACCAGTAACTAGAAAGTAACATTTCTGCATATAAGCTTTAATGAGTATCTATTTGAAACACATGAAATGGCAGAGAAATCTCTTTAACAGAAGATACATGCAGTATCACCAGAATGCATAAATTCTAGGAGCACCATGAGAATACATTATCCAAATATTAGAAGAATGTAAATATACTCAGTGCTTAAGAGTCTATTTTCCTTTAGGCTAATCAGACTGCTATTAAAGTTTAAGTACAAAAATAGTTTCATGAACTGCTAATGTTTATATGTCTGTTCTGAACTCTCACAGCTACTTATCAATATAGTACTGTATATCTGAGAATCATAAAATTCTTATGAATGAAAACTTTTAGTTTCCAGTATTACATTTCATTACTCTATTCCAACAGCACAGGAATACTATAAAAGTAACTATTTCCAAGAGAATTTTAGGTGGTTTCAAATCTTTAAAAACCCTATTATCTATCATTTGTAAGAAGTAACAAGTAAAATTCTAGAATTCCACACAGCTAATGCTGTGAAGCAAACACTTCCTGAAATGAGAGAACAAAACCCTCTCCCATATGCATATGCTAATCTGTCAATATACAGCTACTTTGCTTGGTGTGCAGCTAATAAACTGTGGGTCCTAAAGGATGCCCTGAAGACTTCAGCAAGTCAAGAGTATATGCCTGGCTCAATTTTAGCATGATGTTATCATTTAGATTTAAAAAATAATTTTTTTAGAAATAAGCAATTTAGATAAAATTTAATAACATTTTCCCAAAGAAATGAGTAAGCATTTTATCCTCATGATCTCCCTTTTTTATATATATGACTTTTTAAAGCATTTAAATAAGTACACTAAAAAAGGATAAATTCACTAAAACTTAGTGAGAATATTTTTGCATAGTTTCTGGCAAGGACATAAAACAGTACTATAGCACTTGATTAAGGAGTATTAGCAGCCACTACATTTAAGATTTAATTTAGCAGCATAATTAAAAATCAAAGAAAGTAGTAAATAATTCAAGATAATCTATAGCAGCACTGAATCATATGTAATATAAAAAGCCATAATAACTTAGTAAATAAGTTTTTGAAAAGTTCAAAAGTAATTTTAAAAAGTATTCGTGGATAAAATTATGTCTGGGATTTGTTTTAAAAATAATAAAGCAGTAGGATTAAGTGAGGGTAGAGATCAAACAAGACTGGCTATTTTTTTTTTTTTTTCATAACTGCTGAATTGTTAAACGCTGGGCAATATGTTCACAGGGGTTCATTATAGTATTCTCTCTCAAATATACTGGAAAAATTTTATAATAAAAGGTTTTATTAAAAAAGAAAAGTAATAAAAATCTTATTTTTCTAAACCTAAGTAATAACTTTTTAAAAATAAACAAGACTTACGAAGAATACAGAACATTACTAAAATTTTCAAAGCTAAATGAAAATCAGGATCTGCTTTTGGCATGTTTATTAACAGATTCATGAGATTTAGGCATAAAATTTGACTTTTAAGAAGCATATAAATGACTTGCTACATAGCTATTAGTACAGTCAATTCTTAATTGACTGCCTAGATCACTATTCCCTATCTCCTCCATCTTTTCTTTTTTTCAAAAATGTATTCTACTGATTTTCTTCCTTATTTACAACACAATGAGATCAACCAGAACAAAGAAATGCTGGCAAAAATTGTTTTGTTGTTTTTTCTTTTTTCTTTAAATGTGTTGAAGAAGGCAGGCAAAATAAATAGTCTAAATAGGCTTTAAAAACATAAGATTTTAATTGTGTTCCTTTGTCACTGGAAATACAATTTAATTTAATATTTATTCTGTTTCTAATTCCTGAACCACTGATCTTATTTCTACATTGATCTCCAAAGACAGAAATAGTTATTAACTTTCTGACACAATAATGTGTTTGTGCTAGGAATTTGACTAAAGTGTACTGTTAACTAACTATAGTACATACTAGGTTTAAAGAGGGGAACTAACATCTCACTCGCTCGGATTTTGTCACCTCATGCGCCTAAGGCACATGCTTTCAAACTTTGACAATTTACAACATAATTCAGCACATACATATAATGTATATTTCTGAAACAGTTTCTACTCTTTTTTGTTTGTTTGTTTGTTTGTTTAGCAGGTGCAGGCTGGGTTCAAACTTACCAGCCCTGGAGCATGTGGCCAGCCCCCTAACCAATGAGCTACAGGTGCCCAGCCAACAGTTTCTACTCTTAATGTGAGTTTTATTCTGATGTTTTCTGTTTGGTTTTATTATATTTCATTTTTCAGTATGCCATGAATAATCTAAGCTAATTTAAAACTATCACGTCTGGGGTCTTTGCGATATTCGGATATTCTGCAAATCTGATAAAATAAATCTGTAAACCGATCTGTTGCTTCAGGTGGAAATCTTGATTTTGGTCAAGAAACTAGTTAAATATTGATTAAGGGCAACTAATATAAAAGCAAAACAATTTAGAGAATGTCTTCTAAACTGCCATAGTTAGTATTTTTATGATAAGAACACTCTAAGGTCATTATGCCTTTAACGTAGTTAAAAGCTTAAATTGACCTGCTAAGTTATATTTTCAGATCTCTGTCAGATATCTTCATGGCTAGTCTATAAATTCCAGTAGTCAAAGAAGCTCTATCTTCAAGTCAAAGTAATTGGTGTTAGACTCCTAAAAACACAGAAAAATCAATAGGAAAAGACCAATTCCAGGTAGTAACTCCAAATCCTAAGGATTAGCAAAATAGTGATAAATACTTAGAAAACTTTAGGTGGATAACTAAACTAGAAATAGCTTTTATAAATGTTGAATATAAAAATTCTTAATTCTAAATGCTACAGTATTCAATGGAGACGGCTCAACTTAAGTGTTAGCCGAAGAAATCAAGTACATAATTATGCTCAGTTGCAGTTAAGTCTATTTATTAAATGCCTGTGTTAAATATAATTTAACAGGAAGGAAATTTACCCTCAATGTAAGTCAAGTATTTGTAAAAACTGCATTCTGATAACATCACTCTTTGATCATAATTGCATATTTTGAGAGTGAATGTTTAACAAATCAATGTGAACATACAGTCTTCAGACTGGGGGAACTAAAATTTAGTCATCTTTATAAAGAAATTATGTTCATACTTCAATAAAGCATGAAATACATAACTCTAAAATGTCAACTATTTTATGCAAAATTATCATTTTTAAGTAACAAATCAGAATAGCCTCATGGTCAAATAGTCTTTCCCTGTACATTGCAAAAAAAAAAAAAAAACAACCTTACCCAGTTTTTTCTTCTTCCTCATCCTGACCATGAGTTCCCCCAATGTTAGCCTCTAATAATGTTTAATCTTATGCCCTAATAGTCAACAGATTTCAATTAAAATTCTCATGAGAAAGAGTTTGGAATGAATATCTCACTTCATAATTCTTAATAAGCCAAAGAATTTGATTTTTTAAAAAACTGGTCCCCCAAAGAAAAAGAAAACTGTCCTCTTAATTTTAACTCAAAGTAGTGGAAAGTTTCCACATGAGAATAAAAATTAACTTTAAGATAGATGACGGAAAGGTGTCTGTTTTACATTTGCATTACTGCAATTTCATAGACTTCCTTACATCCTAAAAATACAACAGTAGGCCAGTAATTAATGTAACTGGTTTAGAACACACTTAGGATAAGCTGTAATCTTTCCAGAATATCAAATTCTTTCAAATTTCAGAAGCAAGTGAAAGATTATCTTCTGGAAGTCACATATAGAGATAACTCTGCCATTAACATTAATAAGTTCATGCTAGAAGTTACTCCACAGTTTTCCTTCTGTGAAATCATACAGTGAGGTGAGATCACCTCAATATAAAGCTTAATTTCAAAGTGTGAAACCTATTTTTAAAAATTACAACTTATAATCTTTAAGAACGTACATGAAAATGGAAACCAGGTTAACAGAGGGGGACTTTATAAGGGATGCGTTAAAAAATAGGTAAAAGCAATTTACAATATTTTGTTTCAGTGAAAAATTGTTTGTGTTGTGTCATAATTAACTCAGTAAAAGGAAATATTCATTCCTGTCCATTTAGGTAACTATCAGCTTTAAATTCATAAAATTTTTCTGTATTTCCTCTTTGAGGTTTAATAGAGGCAGTAAAAAAAAAACAAAACAGTCTGACCTAGAGTTTTCACTCAAAAGTTCTAACTACAAGAGTTCCTGAAACCAAGCAAATTTCCGTATTTATGCACTTTACTGAATCATGATTGCTGAATTGAATCTGTACCTATGTGAAAATGGCAATGCATTCTGAGTTGGTTCAGCCCTTGGCTCTGCGTTCTGTGTCACATCAGGTGTCCTTTCATCATCGGTCCCATTGATACTTTCTGGTGTTAAAGGAGACTGAAGATCCCCGCCTGCTGATTCCTTTAAAAAAGGGGTAGGGAATGAAAAAAGAGTTATGTTTTTGTTAAAGAACACAGCTTCATCTTAAAGTTAAAACTGACTTTGATTTGTGCTTACTAATGAGCCAAACTTCAATTGAAATTAGAGTCAAAGACGTAGAAAATAAAATTTGAAAGGGAAACAATCTTTTGAAGCACAGCAACTTATAAGAAAACTCAGTGAACCATACATAACACTATTTAGAAATGTACTTTCAAAGAACTGAAAAATTTCGGGGTTTATATCTAAGTACAAATTTGTCAGGAAAAAAAAAGATATTCAAAGAATTATACTATGTTTCAGAAGAAAAAGATGATAAAAAATGAAATACGTGATTTGATTTGATTCTGGAGGAAGACGGTAACAGAAGGGTACAGTAGAAGAAAATGAGGAGAAAAGTAAAAGGGACAATGAAATCTGCAACAAGTGGGCAGCGCCTCTGGCTCAGTGGGTAGGGTGCTGGCCCCGTATACCAAGGGTGGTGGGTTCAAACCCGGTCCCAGCCAAACTGCAACAAAAAATAGCTGGGCGTTGTGACACAGGCGCCTGTAGTCCCAGCTACTCGGGAGACAGAGGTGAGAGAATAGCCTAAGCCCAAGAGCTGGGGGTTGCTGTGAGCTGTGACGTCACAGCACTCTACCGAGGGCAACAAAGTAAGACTCTGTCTCTAAAAAAAAAAAAAAAAAAAAAAAGAAAGAAATCTGCAATAAGTTTTAATTTTTTTTAAATCTGTTCTACCTACTTTTTAATTTCCATACAGTCACTTGGAAGAACAATCAGAAATGCCTCTGTAACGTATTATACATAATGATCTTAGTGCCTTTCAGCTTTTCTTGTCTGGTACTCATAATGGAATTATTTTTCTACACAGAGTTTTTTGTCTTATTTCTACTTTTGATTAAGATTTGCCTTTCAAAGTAAATTTAATTTTTCCCCTCTGGCAAACAAATGGAATTTAAAATGAAGTTCAAGCTGACACTTGGTCTTTGTGTCTGCCATCATTAGCTTATTCAAAGTTGATATTAGCAATCAGAATGAGGATTCATTTGATAAACCTGTTAAGTAGAAGAAGTCCTAGCACCAGATTGCTAGAGGGTAGCACTCTATGATCCCTGAGCAATGAAACTTCATAACTGAAGTATTAGGTTTTCTTAAGGAAGAAAATAAAAATATAAGTGTCCAACAGGGGAGTGGTGAGGAATGGTCATAATTTGTCAACTTGAAAGAATGCAAGATTTCCTCAAAAACAAGATGAAGATAGGCAATGTGGGAAAATGCTTACATCAGAAAAAAAATGTGAAAATATAAAGCCATGTCTAGGTATGATAATTTATATACATTTAAAATATTGTACATGAAGTATAAAAATATATGAAAAATATCTATGTGGTAAAACTTTCTTTTTTGAGACTTCTGGTTTTATATTGCTATATGTATTTTATTTCAAAATTATATAAGCTATTAACTATCAAAAGGATGTTTCTTAATTCCATATTATCACTTAAACACTTTTCAATAATGAGTGAAACCTCTATTTTAACCTTTAATTTCATTCTTATTATATCTTTCTGTTTCTATTAACTCATAGTAAATGCATGAATAAAGTGTACAGGATAATATGACAATATAACATTGTTTCACAACAAAGTGGAATCCTACAAAGTAAATAATAAAAATAGAATCCACAAAACAACTTATTCTTTGTCAGTTATGAACCATATAAATTAGCCAGAAAAAGTTTAAGCAGCCAGTAAGAAACAATAAGCTTATTTTTTTTGATATTAATAAATCAGGCCTGTCTTTCTCTGAGACAGGCCAAAGGAAACTAAAATGATACTTTTGGTAGATTGTCCCATCTGCTAAACAGTTAAACGGGCCAAGATTTGATTCAGTAGCAATAATAACAGAAATACATTACTTTGTTAAACTGAAAGGTAATAACCAGGTTTAACAACTAAGGATTAACTCAGAGATTTGCTGACATCAGTTGACAAGAGTGTACAGGACAAAAACAGACAAAGATCAAAAGAGAGAGAAGGAGAGGAGTAGCGATTTGATTCCTGGTTCCCTGGTTCTTACTAACTCCTGGGGACAAACACGCCTGTCGCTTCAGGGGTAAAATAAAGAGGAGGAGAGGCTTGTGGCAGAGGGCCCAAGGAGGCTACAAATGTTGCAGCTACTGAAATAGGAAGGCAGCTTAGAGAAGGAAGGGGAGGAAGAAAGGGACAGAGGCGGCAACAATACCAACATCTCAATGCAGCACATTTTTCTTCAGAAAACTTGAATATTAGCTATATTTAATAAAAGCATATTTAGTTTTCCTAAGTCATTATATCTAAAATGGAAAACAGAATCCCATCTACCATTTTTTTAAAAATGGGGTTTTAAAAATAAAATTAGTATTTGCTCCTAAGAGTAAGAAAATGTTCCAAAGTTCATAAGGGCATAAAAAGAAAAGGAAACTCCCTTTTCCTAACTTCATAGGTAGTCAAAAGTGTTTTGTAAAACTGTCCCAAAATTTTACATATGCTAAAAATAGCACTGTGGAACTTGCTTTTTACTTAACGTATTCTAAACATTTGGTTCTTTTTTAATCTAAATTTTGTGCAATTTCCTAAACATCCAACTTTAGTTATCCTTTTAAAAAACCCTAACTCCTTCTACAAAATATTTTATATCTTCAGATCAAACATTAAAATAAAAAACTTGGGCTTGGCGCCTGTAGCTCAGTGATTAGGGCACTGGCCACACAGACAAAGGCTAGCAGGTGCAAGCCCAGCCTGGGCCTGCTAAACAACAATGACAATTGCAACAAAAAAATAACTGGGCATTGTGGCAAGCACCGACTAGTCCCAACTACTCGGGAGGCTGAGGCAAGAGAATCACGTAAGTCCAAGAGTTTGAGGTTGCTGTGAACTGTGACGCCATAGCAATCTCTCTACATAGTGAGACTGTCTCAAAAATAAAAAAATAAGAAAATTAAATACTTGACAGCATATTTATTAATTATAAACTTCTGAAAAAAGGATAATTTTCTCTTTAGAAAGATTCTTATGCTAATATGGCTGGTAATTTCTATAGTAAATGTTTAAGGGATAAAGTTATCAAATAATATCTTCTTTGATATATATGTGTGTACATACATATGTAATATGTATACCAAAGTCATTAAAAAAAATGAAAAAAGCAAACAATAAAATGTAAAATAAAAACAGATCTAGTGAACCTTTCTATTGCCTTTACATCCTTATTTTGAGAAAAATAAAACCACTCACAATTCATTTTGTTTTTGGGACACTCCCCACACCACACAATCTGTGGCTGGGAAGGGTGGCTCAGACCTGTAACTTAGCACTCCAGGAGGCCAAGGCAGTGGATTGCCTGAGCAAAAGCACGACCCTGTCTCTAAAAACAGCTGGGCGTTGTGCTGGGTGCTATAGTCCCAGCTACTTGGGAGGCTGAGACAAGAGAATCGTTTCAGCCCAAGAGTTTGAAGTAGCTGTGAGGTGTGATGCCACAGCACTCTACAGAGAGCGACAAAGTGAGACTCTGTCTCAAAAAAAAAAAAAGAAAAAACAAACAACAAAACCCCCAACAATCTATAAGCAGAAAAAAAAAAAATGACAAATTCAAGAAAAAAATACATTTTTTGAATTAAAATCTGAGAGTATGAAGGAAATTAGCACTAACAAATAAGCACAGATGTAAGATTCAGGAAGTGCTTCTTAATAATTCTTTCTTCCAATCCATTTATAAAGTAGCAAGAAAAGCACAAACTAGGAATATTCTGAAACACATGAAAAAGAAATTACCTTGGCCAACTACCGAGGAAAAGCCTCCAGGGTGGTGTCACCACACCATTCTGTAGCTTAGGGGAGGTGGGGAGGTCCAGTAAACACTACCCTACCCATACACCAAATACTGCTACCATTTACCATTTAATTCCAATAAAGCCTAGAATCGGAATTCCTGGTATAGTTTCATCCTTGTTGGCTTAAGTAAAACAGGGCCCTCTCTTTATTATTTAACACACATTTCCCTGCTTTATACCTAAAGGAAGATGAGAACGCCACTCTTTACTGAGCAGAGGCACTGACAGGAAAAACTGGGGGAGAAAGCAATGATTTTAAATTGTCATGGCAGTGGGAATAGAAGGAAATGGAAAGAGACCTGAAGAACAAAAGGATAGGTAAAGGAAGATGAGCCAAGATCTCAGGCATGCACCTCCGTATCTTGTGGTCACTATCCAGAGCTACAATCTTTAAAATTCCATTTTCTGACAACCACAGAAATTCTTGTCTCTGACTCTCTGGATTAACTCAAGCTCTTTCTTCCCTATGTAAAATGTACCAGCCGAGTGAGGGCCAGTGGGTCAATCACCTCCATTCTGCTGGCATATGTAGCACCCACCAGCTGCATTAAACTCTTGCCAAAAGTCAGCTGTATTTGTCTCAAACTTCTCTATGCTAACTGTATATAATTATACAAATAAATTAAACATTATGTAAACCAATGAGATTTCAATGAAAAACTAAAGTGGTTATTTTAATGAAAACCAAGCTAAATCCTTTGAAATGATTAAAAGGTAAATGGATAAAAATTAAAATAAAACCCACAATTGAATTAGATATATACTTATGTAATATGTAAATATGCTATCATATGACATCAGAAAAATGACATAAAAGTCTACGAATAGAAGTAGCACACTCAGATTTCTTTGCAAGTGTCAAGGTTTAGCTGTATGTAAAAGGAAAAAAAAAAAACCTGGAAATGACAATTAACTGTCAGTATAGTTTATCTAAGAAAGACGGTATGGGATTCCAATCAATAAGTCATAGTCAAAGGTGATATACCAAAATACTGGTGAATAATAACTTATTATTGAATTTCAATTCATAAATTATTTTTATTTATTTACTTGGGAGGGGGACAGAGTCTCTCACTTTGTCACCCTTCGTTGAGTGCCATGATGTAATAGCTCACAGTAACCTCAAGTGATCCTCTTGCCTCAGCCTCCTGAGTAGCTGGGATCATGTCATGATGCCTGGATCCGTTTTTTTGTTTTTATTTTTTTTCTATTTTTAGTAGAGACAGGGTGTCATTCTTGCTCGGGCTAGTCTCAAACTCCTGAGTTCAAGCAATCCACATGCCTCAGCCTCTCAGAGTGGTAAGATTACAGGTGTGAGCCACTACGCTTTGCCCTAACTCATAAATCTTTTTTTTTTTTTTTAGGACACATTAAAATTTGCCTTAATACTTCTTTGAGTGGGAAAAAAACACTTGTAGTGAATGAACAAAAAACATTTTTATGCTATTATTTGTATCTACCATGCCGTGAATTCATAGGGGAAGAGGTTCCAGTAGCTTAGGGAGGCACCTTGCCATTGAATGTGACAAAGTGTTGGTTGACTTTTGAATTCATGGGAAATAGGTTCCAGCACCTTGTATCACTGTTACTTGGGGTCTATTGGTT
>CAUYPK010045876.1:0-11651 GCA_963574355.1 Loris lydekkerianus
TGGAACATATTCTTCTTAGTAAAGTATCTCAAGAATGGAAGAAAAAGTATCCAATGTACTCAGCCCTACTATGAAACTAATTTATGGCTTTCATATGAAAGCTATAACCCAGTTATAACCTAAGAATATGGGGAAGAGGGAGGGGGAAGGGAGGGGGCGGGTGGGAGGAGGGAGGGTGATTGGTGGGATTACACCTATACTGTATCTTACAAGGGCACATGTGAAACTTAGTAAATGTAGAATATAAATGTCTTAACACAATAACTAAGAAAATGCCAGGAAGGCTATGTTAACCAGTGTGATGAAAATGTGTCAAACTCTTTATAAAACCAGTGTATGGTGCCCCATGATCACATTAATGCACACAGCTATGATTTAATAAAAAAAAAAAAAAATGAAATAAAACAAATATTTGATTAAGACTACAACACTTTATTGTGCAATTGATGTTTGTCGGAGGTAGAACACTGCGTATTTGTGTGAGGTGTTTATTTCTTTAATTTCTCTTCCATGAAGGCACAGTGATGGCACACAGTAGGTGCTTGTTTGCATCTCCTTGAAAGCAGGGCTGAGATATGCGTTTACAGGAAGGTGGTTATTTGGAAGTGTGCATCTACTATGCGCTCACTGTACAATGGATGGTTTGCTTATCTCCTCCCAGTTAATTTTCATAACAATCCTGAAAAGTTAACAATGATGGGCAAACTTTAAATGGCACTATTCTAAGCAGTTCATAGATACTTCACAAGTAACTGCCACCAACATTTTTTGTTCCCTCACATTAAAAACAAAGAAGCTGAGGCACAGAGAGGATAGAAAAGTGCAGAGGGTTCACAGCAGGTAAATCGCACAGTCAAGGTCAAATCCATGCAATCTGATATCACAGTTTTTACTCTTCGGCACAAAGCTCTACTGGCTCCTGAATCATGGTAATATGATTGTTTCACCAATGACAAAACTGAGGCTCACTGTACTATATGTGGTACATATTTGCATGAACTGTCTGACCTATCAATCTCTCCTAGAGTTGCTATGTCCTACAGGGCCCTATTTGCATCCCTGTTTGTGATCCCGTTCCTCCCTTATCCTCTTCAACTGGCCATCAGTGATTAGACTAAGGATGAGTAAGAGGAGGGAGAAGTCACAGGCTGGCTAGCAACCTGTCAGCGTATGGACTAGTATTAAAAACAATGTAACCTGACCCAATGACCAGACCTGTTAGAAAAAAGGGGAGAAGGATGTTTTTAATCAAAGAAAAATCAGAGAGGCAATTAGAACAGACAGGGAAGGAACCAGAGTCACATTAATCAGGAAATGGTAGTTCTGCAAGACCTAGGGGTCCCCAGTATTGCTCTGACCCAGCGCAGCTCCAAATTTAGGCTCAGCAAGATCCAGGAACCACTGTGGTTTCTGCCTCTGCTTCTCCCTGAGATTTGCCTCTTCCCAAATCCAAGCACAAACTCTCTGACTTGAGCAGTGTCTACTCCTGACTTCTAAGCTCCAGATCCAAATAACAGTGCAGTGAGCAGTAGATCCAGACTTTGAATCCACGTTTATCTGACTCTAAGTCCAAACTTGGATCTGAATCCAAGTTTATCTGACTCTAAGACTTTCACAGCTGTCCGTTAGGACCGATGGAACAGAGTCTAGTCTGATATTTTGCAATTATATTCACAGGCACATTTGAAAATACAAAGGACCAAAGTAGGTGGGGCGTGCAGCCTACTTTAACAAATGCTACATTGACGCAACACATTAATGGTAGCAAAAGTACCTTAAAACAGGACAAATACTAAAGGTGAACAAAGTCTTCTTAAAGAGGTCAGGGTCCCTTTGCTCAAGGAGTACTTGTGGGTCATTGCAAGTCTTAGAGAAAGTCAGTAGGATGATGTCAAAATAGCTCAACATAAGCTTTCAGCTTAGTCCGCCTCCTTATTGTCATAGAAGTAAAATCTGGTTTTATTCCTCAGCCTCCTATAGTCTCCCAAAAGAACACATTAATTTTTCTGGTTAGAATGGTCATATGTGTCTGTTGTATTCCTGAATTATTTTCTTTCTTGTTTGATATTTTATTTGTCTAGTTTTCTATCATTTTACGTTTTCACGTACCCTTTCTCTATCTTGGTATTTAATTCAATTCTTTATCGTTTCTTCTTATTTTCTTCAGACTTTTCATTGTTGAAAGCAGGGCTAGGATGCAGGTTTGCAGGAAAGTGGTTTATTAGGAAGTGCCATCTCTAATCCATTGATTTTTAATAATTTATTAAGTGACAGGAAAGAAACATGGCTAAAAAGAGGACAGCTGTAAACATGGCCCTGCTGAATATCCCAGAATTACTGGGAGACCTCCCCATGATTATTGAGAGACCTATTCTGCAGGAAGGATGTCATTTCTTCTTTCCTATTGATACTCTAGGATTGGTCCTTGGAAGAAGACACAATATAAGCTCTGTGGCCAGGTTTCTGGAGTTCAGCATTCAATCTTTCTTCTTCCAGCTTGTCTGTGACTGGTCTGATTAGCTCCTTCCAGAAGGGTTACAGGAGAATGATTTAAACTACTACTGTGCCCAGAAGTGCAGCATTTCTTATAAAATGAAACATACACCTACCATATAAGCCAGCAATGTTCTCTTAATCCCACTCAAGAGACATGAAAACTATGTTCAGCCAAAAAATCTAAAGATGCAAGTTTTTAGCAGCTTTATTTGTAAGTGCTAAAAACTAGAACCAATCCATATCCCCTCAAGGCTAGTGAGTAGACACGCAGACCGTGATAAATCCATCCAAGGGACAACTATGCAGCAATAGAAAGAATTGCTCAAGTGTGAGACAACGTGGGTGAAGCTCACAGGTGCTTTATAGTAAGTGTAAGAAGCCAACTCGAAAGTCAACCACTTTTATGATTGAATTTGTGTGATTTCAAGGCAGATAGGTGGTTGCCAGGAGCCAAGTATGGGAGGAGATGTTAAAACAAAACAAAACAAAACAAAACAAAACAAAACAAAACAAAAGGCATGAGAGAACTTTCCAGTGCCATGGACATACTCCACATCTTGATTTTGTAGTGGTTGCTCTAATGTATGTGTTAGTGAAAACTCACAGAACTATACACCAAAAATGGTATAGGTAAATTATACCATAGTAGGTACATTTTTTTTTTTCAAAGTCCAGACTCTGGAATCAGACTGTGTCAATCCTGATGCCTCCATATTTAGGCCACAAGACTATAGGTCACGTTGAAACCTTTCTGAGTCTCATTTTCTTGACCTGTAAAACAGAGCTAATAACAGCAGACAGTTGTTAGAAAAATTAAATAAAATAATGTATGTTGTTGTTTACCACAATGCCAGGCTGCACACATGCTAAATAAGTGGTAGATTTTACTATTTTTATCCTCCCACTAAAGAGCTAAGAAGTTGTTTAGGAAAGAGGCTTCTAGACAGAGTTGTGTGGGTTTCTCTTTTAAATAGAAAATACAAGTTTATTAGACAGCTCATTAAGAACACTAGAGCCCCATAAAAAGAGGGCATGTATTTTACTTCCTGAGGCAAATTTTATTTCCCCACAAGAATTCTTTTCAATTCTTTCTTTAAAATATGGAAGATGTACCCCAGAAGTCATTTGCTAATTTTTCTTGAGGGTATAATGGCCATATTGGGTTACATTTGAGACCTTAGAAAATAAACTAAGGAAAATGTAACCTCCAGAACTTAGACTCTGGTGCTAGTTTCTGCAGTATCATTCATTCATTCCAAAGAGCCTCTATTTGCACCAGATAATGACTGACTGCCCTAGATCATGGAGATTCAGCAGTCACCCAAGTAGGCAAAAAGCTCCCTGTCCATGGGGAGCTTTGGTGCCGCATTCAATGGAATTCTCTGAGTAAGTGTCCGGTATATCGTGTCCACAGAGATTTGAATAAGACCCCTCTAACTCCCCATCATCTGGGACCAATCATGAAGGCTTATTCCTCCACCATCCGCCCCTTCTGTTTAGTCCTGTGGTGTGTATTGCTCTTCATTTTCTCCCTGGCAAGGGAGAAAAAAATCCTTGGTCTTTGTTAAATGTTTATTTTGAAATAATTTTCAACCTACAGGAAATTGCAAAAATAATACAAAAAGTCCAGTGTACCCTTCACCTGGCTTCCTCCAATTATAAAATTTTATGTAACACTATCTTAAAACTAAGAAACCAACTGTAAAATATCTTTAACTTGATGACTGGTCATTTTCAGACTTAAACCTACACTCCTTGCCCATTAATTGAAACTCTCCTCAGCTCCCTGATCTTCTAGAATTTTTCTAGATAGGAAATAGTTTCTTCTTTCTTGAGGAACCTAAGACTCAGCTGGAAAATTTCAGGCTTCCCTGCTTGGAGAGACTTCAAATATTATTGATACAAATTCATAATGTTAAAGCTAGTCTGCTATATCTCTGCCAAAACCCTGTGCTAGAATTCCATTTGGAACAAAAAGGATACTTATGTTCACCTCACATTAAATCCTGTTCCCACAGGTCACTGTCTACAATGCCAGCTTCCCATCTCGGCTTTTCCTGTTCTCATCTTCAAATACCTCAGTGTGTTCTTTTCACCAGTTCTCCAGTACAACCTTCCACTCCTCTTATTCTTCAAATTTTTTCAACTGCACTCTAAAATTCTTATTCATGCCTCACAGTGACACACAGACACGCACACCCCTAGACATACCTTCACAGAAAGACAACTTCAACTGCATTTCTTCACCAAGTCATCACATCCCCAGAAACTGTCTGAACTGAAGGATGCTAATCCTTCTTTTTTGCACATCAGCAGAACCCAATCAGATGACAATACCAAAAACCAACTTTGAGGTTCTGAGATGGCCCTCATTCCTCCACCTTTCAATAAAGACCCTCATTGCATCTCACTATTTTGCCTTCTACCCTCCCGGTTACTGACCCCCGATCAGCAGCCTGACATTCACCACAGAGCTTGGCACCCAACTCATAGCTGATTTCTCTGGCCTGTGTCCTGCTGTCATTAGACCAATGTCCATCATTGTCTACGTGGATGACCTTCCCAACACTCCAGCCTCCCAGGATCTTGAGTTTCTGAATTTCTGAGACTCCAGCTTCCTATGCCCCTGTTCGCATCCTAGACTGTGTCAGAACCCAGAACCCTCCTGCCTGTGACACCTTCAAGTCTAATGCTTACTCTCGGACCTTATCTCAGATTCAAAATGACTTTAAGCCTATTTTTGTTTCTCTATTTCAAGTCCCCTGATGACTCCATTTTTTCTGATAACCAGTTCCTTCCTAAAGTCACTTCCTTTCCTAGTCAGGGCCCCATGGTTAATGATTTGAATTCATCACCAACAACCCAAATTCCAGGCACTCCTGTTGTTACACTGTATGTTCTTGTTAAAGTAGCAGTAGTGCATTACACCCCAAATCTGTGCTGCAATGTTCTACAGCTCGAGTGCTTAGCACTAGCCTTCAGTCAAACCTTCAATGCCATTTAATAAATCTCATTGCCTGTGCATGGAAGTTACTGCTTTGTCTTCCTTTCTATTCCAAACCTTCACCATTCTACTCTTCCCTCTACCCACAGTGTATCTTCACCAGATCTACTTTCAATAGGCAAGTTTAAGTTTAAGGGACTACCCTGATAGCGGTGCAGAGAATGTTGTGGCAGCCAGCCTCCACGACAGCCCCAATGAACCTGGCCTTCTAATAGTCACACTTTTATGTGGTCTGCTTCCTCCAACAGACTGTGCAGAGGATAGTCTGGTACATGTAACACATGGAGCTAACTCATGAAAGGAGTTGCAGCTTCTGCCTTGGCATTGTAGATTGCTTATTCTGGTGGAGGCTAAGCTGCTAGGTCAAGAGGGCATTCAAGTGACTCTGTGGAGAAGTTCCTACCAAGGAGGAACTGGGGTCTCCCATCAACACCCAGCAGTATACAGGCCACGAAAGAGAGCCATGTGGGAAGCAGATCCTCCAGTTTAAAGCTTCAAACAACTGGAGCCCCCACCAACATCCTGACAAGGCAGAATCACAGAGCTAAACTCTCAAATTCCTAACCCACAGAAACTATGAGAGATGGTGTTTATTATAGTTGTTTTAAGTTATAAATTTTTAGGATAATTTATTATGCTGTTGTAATAACTAACAGAGATGGGTTTAAGAGAGCAAGACCAGAGGCAAGGAGACTGGTTAGGGGGTCACAAAACAGTCCAGGTAAGTGTGGACGAGGGCTTGTATTAGAGCTGTGGGGTGCAGATGGAGAGGAGAAAAGGATCCGAGAAATACTCAGGAATATAAATCTGCCCAAATTGAGTGCATGTGGGTGTTCCTAAAGCATATAATTATTCTCAGCTTTCTAGCTTTGGTGGCTAGATTCCAAAAATCAAAATAGAAAGTGCAGGAGGAACAGTAAGATTGGAGAGAAAAATAAGGAGCTTGGGGTTGTGACTTTGAAATCAAGGTGCCCTGAGGTGCTACTGGATGTGCCCCCAAGAGCCTCCGCAGTGCCTATTTTGTTGGTCTCCTGTCGGGCGTTAGCTTTGTGGAGTGCTCTGCTGCATTTGACGCTGTGAGCTACTCATTACGGCTACAAATTTTCTGCTTCCTCAGATCAAGACTCTTCTGGTTCTTCTCAAGCTCTCACATGATCTCCTCATTCTTCCTGATGACGTCCTCTGCTCACCCAAACACCGATGTTCTGCAGGGTTCCACCTCAATCTGCTCTTTGACTTTCTACAAAGACTCTGCATTGAGTCTGCCAGAATCTAAGATTTATCTCCTGGGGTTCAGGAGAATGAGGTTTTAAAAATAAATAACCTTATATATTGTCTCTTTTTATGGCTATAATGTATACTTAAATTTCTAATTGACATCAATTATAATTTTCTTCTTTTTTTGGTAATGCCATATGTGTCTGTGTAGTCCATCATCCATCTCTCTCTATCTCTCACGTATCTATCTCAGTAATATTACGTAACCATGAGGTTTTAGGGAGCACATGACAATGGACCCCTAAGTTAGTCATTAAAACACTTTGCAAATATTCTTGTTGCCCTTCTGGACACAGAGTAGCAGTGAACTCCCCAGCTTCTTTGTCCTTTACACTAACATATGGTCATTTTTCTTGTTTGACCAATGAAATGTGACATGTGCAACTTCTCCATAAAATCATTAATAGCCAAGCCACCGTGTAGCAAGTTCTCTTCCCCTTACCTTGGTACTAGGTCCCAGAATGATTACAGGGAGCAGAGCTTCTTGCTGATACATATTATGTATGAATAAGGAAGAGAAAAGAATTTTCATTATGTAAAGTCATTGATTTTTTTTTTTTTTTTTTTTTTTTGCTATTATATCATTACCTAGACCATCCTAATGAACACAACTGCAATAAAATTCCAGGTAATATAAGGGTGTGTCTCCTCAAGTTCTGAGCCCCCTTGTATCAAGTGAATAATATCTGAAAGTTGATGATCTCAAATACCTATTGAATGAACACTACTTTCATAAACATATGAATTCTCCTGGTAATACTTACCAATCCTGAGGTGGTCTTACCGATGTCTTCCTCCTATTTTCACACTTAAAAAAAGGGAGATAATTTGTTGGTTTAAAAGAATTTTCTTTCAATTTCAATTTTAAAACTGAGGCCAAACACACAGGATACTTGAAACCTCTTTTGAATATCTCTTGGGTTTTCAAAGGGACATACAATTTTCAGGACATCATCTAAATGTGTAAGATTATTTAAAGGACACAGTAAAACATTTTGTTCCTTGATGGTGGTAGGACTGAGGTATGAGAAAACTATAAGAAAATAGTTTTTAATATATTTCTCCTACTACATATTAAATATCACCAGTTTATGAAAAATTGCTATTATCAATTTTTTATCTTATTGTAACTTGTTTAGACAATATTGACCCAGGAAAATTTGTAGAATGCTAGTAGTTCACATTAAAATGTGTTTTTCCACACACAAGAGTTTATATATGACAGTTTATATATTGCAGAAATATTCTTTTAAATAAAGACTCTATAATAGTTTCTCAATTTGTATTATTTCAACACTTCACCTGTTGACCTATTGCTGTACAAGGAAATTACAGATGAAGACAAAAATGATAAATAATGGAATTACTCAAGTGAATAAAATCTTCCTAGAATATGGATGGGGGCTTTGGTATATCCACATCTTTCCTCAAATGCTTATATTAGTTAATGAATAAATAAGTAAATGAAGTGGGGTATGCAATGGAGAAGGGGCTGGGACAGGGATTTTCTTTCTTTCTTTCTTTTTCTTTCTTTTTTTTTTTTTGAGACAGAGTCTCATTTTGTCACCCTTGGTAGAGTGCCATGGCATCATAGCTCATAGCAACCTCAAATTGTTAGGCTCAAACAATTCTCTGGCCTCAGCCTACTGAGTAGCTGGGACTACAGGTGCCCATCACAACACCTGGCTATTTTTTTTAAGAGATGAGGCCTCGCTCTGGCTCAGGCTGGTCTTGAACCTGTGAGCTCAGGTAATCTATTTGCCTCAGCCTCAGCCTCCCAGAGTGCTAGGATTAGAGGTGTGAGCCACTGCACCTCCCAGAGATTATTTTTTTATTTCAAAATATTAAGGCAGTATAAATGTTTTGGTTATATGAATTGCTTTTATAAGGCTTGAGTCATGACTATCAGTGTACCTGTCACCCAGATAGTGTTCATTATACCAGTTAGTTAGGTTTTCTATCACTCCCCTCACTCCCCTCCTCTCTGCTTGATTTTTGCTGGGTTTTATGTCCCTCTGTGCACATGTGTGCTCATAGGTTATTTTCAACTTAATAGCCAGTACGTGTGTGGTTGTTTTTCTATTGTTTAGATATTTTGTTTAGAAGCATCATCTCTAGTTAATCCTAATTGTTGCAAAGGCATTAATTCATCCTTTTTAATAGCTGAATAGCACTCTATGGTATCCATATACCACATTTTATATTAATCCATTCATGAATTGATGGGTGCTTGAGTTGATTCTACATCTTTGCAACTGTAAATTGTGCTGTAATAAACGTTAGTGTTCAGGTATCATCCAGACAAAATAACTTCTTTTCCTTTGGGTAGATACCCAATAGTGGAATTGTTGGATCAAATGGTAGGTCTACTTAAGGAATCTCCATACTGTTTTCCACAGAGGTTGCAGTAATTTGCAGTCCCACAACAAAGTATAAGCATTTCTTTCACTCTGCATCCTTGCTCACAACTATTGCTTTTGTACTTTTTAATAACAGCCATTCTCACTGGGGTAAGGTGGTGTCTCATTATAGTTTTGATCTGCACTTCCCAGATGATTAATGACATTGAGTATTTTTTCATGCGATTATGGCCATTTGTCTATCTTCTTATGAAAAGCTTCTGTTCATGTCTTTTTTCCATTTTTTAAAATGGCAAATGGTTGGTTTTTTTCTTGAAATTTTTTGTAGATTCTGGACATTAATCTAGTCCTTTATTGAATACATAGTTTGCGAACATTTTCTTCTATTCTGTACATTGTCCATATGATCTGTTGATTATTTTTATTTTTAGTCACTCTGAAGCTTTTTAGTTTAATCAAATCCCACTTATTTGTTTTTACGGTTGCTGTAATTGCCATTGGAATCTTAGTCATAAATTTTTTGCCCAGACTGATATATAGAAAGGTTTTTCTTATATCATCTTCTAGCAGTCTTATGGTTTCGTGCCGTACATTTAGTTCTTATATCCATTTGAATTAGTTTTGGTAAGTGGTGAGAGATAGGGGTGCTGTTTCATCATTCTCCATGTGGCTATCCACATGGAAGGCTTCAGAAAAAACTCAGAACTACATTTTAAATGAATCAGTATTATATATACCTGCCAGTATAAAATGACCCCTAAGTCCTTAAAACTTACAACTCTTATGAAACAACAGCACAAGAGACAAAACAAAACAATAAGGTACCACCCAACATGATGAAAAGATTAACATCTCACATATCAATTCATCACTTAACGTTAACAGTCTGAATGCTGCATTCCAAAGACATAAGCTGGATGAACGGATGAAAAAACACAACCAAAGTATTTGTTTTCTCTAGGAAACTCATCTAAACTACAAGGACACATACAGAGACTTAGTGTGAAAGGATGGGAAAAAAATATCCAAGTTAAAATCAAAAGAGAGCAAGTGTAGCCATTATTATATCAGATAAAATTGACTTTATGTCAACAAAGGCAAAGAATGACAAAGGGAGTGATCATATAATGGAAAAGGAAAAATTCAAAACAAAGATGTAACAATCCTTAAATACAGTATATATGCCTACCTCAGGAGCTCCCAGATACATAAAGCAAATTTATATTAGAGCTAAGCAAAGAAATAAATAGCACAACCATAATGGCCAGGGACCTCAACACCCCACTGTTAGAGCTGGACGTATCATGAAAGCAGAAAATAAACAATGGACTTAAACTGGGCTCTACATGAAATGGCCCCAGCAGAATTTACAGAACATCTACCCAGAAACTACTGAATATACATTCTTCTCAGCAGCACGTGGGACATTCTCCAAGATCAGTCATAGCTTAGGCCACAAAAAAGGTCTTGACAAATAAAAAAAACAAAAACAAAACTGAAGCTGAGATTTGAGATGGCAAGGCCAAGGAAGGCATGGTGGGAAAGTGATTTTCCAGGAGAGACCCGAGTGGGGGGAGGGAGCCACACAGCCAGCTGGGGGAAGAGCACTCAGGCAGAGAACTGTGAGAACAAGAAGACCCTGAGGGCAGGAGCCCGCCTTCTGCGCTGCAGGAACTGCAGAAAAGGAGGGGACAACTCAAAATCACAGAACAGACAGAGAGGTGGTGGGGAAATGAGGCAGGCCAGGTTCTGTGAGGCAGGCCAGGTTCTGTGAGTCACACCAGAAGGCCTTCAATGGAGGAGTGATGTGACCCATCAACATTTATTCTGGCTGTAAGGAGAAAGGCGGAAGCTGAGTTGGTCCAGGGTAGCAGGAGCGACAATAGTTAAATGTGACATCTCAAATGCAGAGCATCTTTCTTTAAGATGCTCTGCATTTGAGATGTCACATTTAACTATGAAACTTAGTAAATGTAGAATGTAAATGTCTTGGCACAACAACTAAAAAAACGCCAGGAAGGCTATGTAGACCCGTGTGATGAAAATGTGTCAAACGGTTTATGAAACTAGTGTATGATGCCCCATGATCATATCGATGTGCATAGCTATGATTTAATAAAAAAATAATAAAAAAATGAGAAGTTAGCAAGATACAATAACTACAGCTAGAACTTTCTTTCCAGTAGGATACCTAAGCTTATCTTTTCTCAAGAATTAGGATTAATAAGGAATTCTCTGGAGAAAAAGTTAAATAGGTCAGTAAGTTAAATATAAACCTAAAAGAATAAAATCCTTAGAACACCGGGGAAAATCTTCATGGCCTTGGATTTAACTATGGATTCTTAGATATGACAGCAAAAGCATGGCCAAAAGAAAAGGGGGGGAGCACAAAAAAACTGGACTTTACCAAAACTGAAGACTTTAGTGCCTCAGAGGACCTTGTCCAAAAAGTGAAAAGATGACTTACAGAATGGGAGACAATCAATATTTGCAACTAATATATCTGATAAGGG
>CAUYPK010045877.1:0-10201 GCA_963574355.1 Loris lydekkerianus
TGCTCTAATTTTAGTTATTTCTTTTCTTCTACTAGGTTTGGGGTTGGAATGTTCTTCCTTTTCCAGTTGCTTGAGATGTCCCATTAATTTGTTAACTTTTTCTCTTTACATTCTCTTGAGGAAGGCTTGCAGTGCTATAAATTTCCCTCTTAGGACTGCCTTTGTGGTATCCCAGAGGTTCTGATAATTCGTGTCTTCATTGTCTTTTTGTTCCAAAAATTTGGCAATTTCCTTCTTAATCTCATCTCTGATCCAGTTATCATTCAGCATATGGTTATTTAACTTTCATGTTTTTGTATGAGTATGCAGATTCCTGTTGTTACTGAGCTCAACTTTTATTGCATGGTGGTCTGAGAAGATGCAAGGAATAATTTATATTCCTTTAAATTTACTGAGGTTAGACTTGTGACCTAAGATGTGACCAATTTTGGAGTAAGTTCTGTGGGCTGATGAGAAGTATGTGTATTCAGTTTTGTTGGGATAAAATATTCTGTAGATGTCTGCCAAATCCAAATGTTGGATTGTTAGGTTTAAATCTAAAATGTCTTTGTTGAGCTTCTTATTGGAGGATCTATCCAACACTGCCAAAGGAGTGTTGAAATCTCTGACTATTATGGAGCTGGAGGAAATCAAGTTGTTCATGTCAGAGTTTCTCTTATAAATTGAGGTGCATTCTAGTTGGGTACATAGATACTAATAATTGAAATCTCATCATATTGAGTATTACCCTCAACAAATATGAAGTGACCATTCTTATCCTTCCTTAATTTTACTGGTTTAAAGCCTATTGTAACTGCAAATAAAATTGCAACACATACCTATTTCTGATTACCATTTGCTTAAAATATGGAGGACCATCCTTTCACCTTGAGTTTATATTTGTCTTTTAAGTTAAGATGTGATTCTTGTATACAACAAATATCTGGCCTGAGTTTTTGTATCCAGTCAGCTAACCTATGTCTTTTTAGAGGAAATTTTAAGCTGTTCACATTAATGGAGATTATTGATAAGTGTTGTAAAATTTTGGGTATTGAGTTTTTCAAAAGTCCAGTGGACATTTTTAATCCTTTTGCCAGTGTGGAAGTTGGAGTTTGATCAAAAGTTTCTGAATGAGTTTACTTTTGTGGTAGAGGATTGAATTGGTCATTATGAAGGATAGGTCTGAGAATATCCTGAAGAGCTACTTTGGTTATGGCAAATTTCTTCAATTTATGAATGTCATTAAAATATTAAATTTCTCCATCATAAATGAAACTCAGTTTAGCTAGATACAGGATCTGGGGTTGAACGTTATTTTGCTTTAGGAGAGTAAAAGTCATTGACCACCCTCTTCTGGCTTAAAAAGTTTCAGCAGAGAGATCTGCAGTCATTCTAATATTCTTCCCTTTGTAGGTAATGGCTTTCTTTCGTCTGGCTGCTTTCAGAAATTTCTCCTTCTTATTAACTTTAGTGAAGTTAATTATGATATGCCTGGGGGATGTCTTATTGAGGTTGAGTCATGCTGGGGTTCTGAAACTGTCTGCTATCTGAATTTCAGAATCTCTAGGCATGTCTGGGAAATTCTCTTTCATAATTTCATGGAGAAGGGCCTCTGTGCCTAGCGAGGCCACTTCATTGATTTCAGGAATTCCAATGAGTCAGATATTAGCCTTCTTTGAAATATCCCAGAGTTCTCTGAGAGAATGATCCATTTTTGCTCTCCATTTCTCTTCCTCTTTGAGAGTTTGGGAGCGTTCAAAGGCTTTGTCTTCAATGTCAGAAGTCCTTTCTTGAGCTTGCTACATTCTGTTACAGCGGGATTCTACTGTATTTTTCAGATCTTTGAGGGCTGCAAATTCTTGCTTCATTATGTCTAAGTCTTTGGTGGTTTTTGTCTTTAAATTCGTTGAATTCTTGAGGCAATTTTTGAATTTCTCCTTGAATTTCTAATTCTGACTTTTGAATTGCTGGTCAAAGTTCTAATTCCAAATTTTCCTCCATTTTATTAATCTTGTTTGCAATCCAAATTCTGAATTTGATTTCTGACATCTCAGCCAGTTATTTATGAATGGGATCTTCAATTACACCTGCCATATCTTTCCTTGGGGCAGGTTGATCTATTCTGGTTATTCATGTTACCAGAGTTTTTCCACTGATTGTTTTACTCCCTTTGATTTTTCCCCTGGAGCTTTGTTGAGGACCTGTACAGTGCTGTGGCCTGAGAAACTGGGGCCCTGTTTGGTGTGGTGGGGCTAGGTGGTTCTGTCTTATTTTTAGCTGGTTTTTGTTTGACCCTAGTGAAACAGTTACTCTGGATTGGAGTCTCAGCTTTTGTTTGTATCCTTGTGGTCGCAGCTCACCTCAGCGGGGTTGATGTGCGTTCTTCAACTTTCTCTCTTAGTGCAGCTCAAATCCACCAGGTTACTTGCTAAATTTTTGTCCTTTAACTCTCCTTCTGGATGGGAGCCTCTGTGGAAAGCTGGTTTCATTCAGCCATCTTGTCTCCACCCCGACAAGATTCTTTTTTTTACATTCCTTCACTGGCAAATTTCTCTGAGTGATGAGACGTGCAGATCATTCTTTAATCTTCTATTTGTGGCTATCCAATTTTTCCAGCACTGTTTATTGAATAGGGATTCTTTCCCCCAATGTATGTCAGTGGATGTTCATGTTTGCTATGGCAAAGATCAGATGGCAATATGAGGATGAGTTTATACCTGGCTTTTCTGCTCTAATCCATTGGTCTGTGTCTCTGTTCTTGTGCCATTTCCATGCTGTTTTGGTTACTACACCCCAGTAGTGTAGTTTGAAGTCCAGTCAAGTCATACCTCCTGATTTTTCCTTTTTGCTTAGGAACCCTTTGGCTGTTCAGCCTTTTTGTCTAGTTCCAGACAAAGTGTAGACCTATTTTCTCTAGATCTGTGAAAAATGACATTGGTATTTTAATGGGGATTGCACTGAATCTGTAGATCACCTTGGATAGTGTAGATATTTTAACAATGTTTATTTTGCCAATCCATGAATATAATATATTTTTTAATTTTTTTCTACCCTCTGTGATTTTCTTCCTCCATAATTAGTACTTTCACCCTGTGAGCTTTTATGTAAACATTTAAATTTTTAAAAGTTGACAACTAATATATACAGAAAAGCACTATTAATCAAGTAAAACATGTCTTCAGGCCATAATTAGCCTGTGAGCTGCCAGTTTAATTCTCATTTCACAGATGAGGAAAATAAAGTCCAAAGTGATATAAAGGCTTACCTAAGATCACCCCAGATATCAGACAAACACGCCAGTGCTCTTCAACCATGGATCTTGGTGACTTGGTATAGCTATTTCATAACAAGTTGGGGGAGGGAGGAGTTTGAAAGCATGCTCTCGGTGCAAATGGGGCATCTGGGACCTGTTTCACATCTTTGATTATGAAATGATGAAGGCATTTGTGTTTGTGGGATAGGAAGGGTGAGAAGGCTTTGTCTGAGTAGGTGATATGGTCCAACACCGGAAAAGCAGGTAGGGTAAAAAGGTCTAATTTAAGGTCATTACATTTTTTTTATAGAACTTTTCTGCTTTTTATGCAGAAAATATATAATAATCTTTGACTATAATCTAGGATTTTTCTACTGGAAGGGAATCCATATATTCCATATAACTTCTAATAGATTATAATTTTTAAAATTTTTTTGCAGTTTTTGGCCAGGGCTGAGTTTGAACCTGCCACCTCCAGCATATGGGGCCGGTGCCCTACTCCTTTGAGCTGGCACCACCCTAGATTATAATTTTTGATGAATGTCTTATCTAATACTCATAATTCAGAGAGAGAAAAATTTTTATGAAAATTGCAAGAACTAATCTCTTTCTTTGTGTTTATACTATTACATTGCATTTTATTTTCTGCCTTTAAAGCATCCTCTCTAATGCCTCATGAAACTTTCAGTCAATTTTTGTTAGTATAAATTGGGCCATATAGATAGGAAGTAAAGATTCTATAGGTATAGTTCCTTTTATTGTACTTTGCCTTATTGCATTTCACAGAAACTGTGTTTGTTATAAATTGAAGATTTGCGGCAACCTTTTGCCAAATAAGTCCATTGGCACCACCTTTTCCAACAGCTTGTATTCTCTTTGGGTCTCTATATGGAGTCTGCAATTCTTGCAATATCTCAAACTTTTTCACTATTATTATATATGTGGTGATGATTGGTGATCAATGATCATTGAAGTTACTATTGTAATTATTTTGGGGCAACAACACTATACCCTTATGAAATAGCGAACTTAGTTAAGAAATATTATGTATTCTCACTGCTCCACCAACAGGCTATTCCCTGTCTGTCTCCCTCTGCTTGGCCTTTCTATTCCCTGCACAGCAATATTGAAATAAGGCCAGTTTATAACTCCACCATGGTCTTTATGGTTTCAAGTGAAAGGGAGAGTTGCATGTCTCTCACTTTAAATCAAAAGCTAGAAATGATTATGTTACGTGAGAAAGTCATGTTGAAAGCTGAGATTGGCCTAAAGCTAGGCCTCTTCTGCCAAAGAGTTACTCAAATTGTGAATGCAAAGTAAAAGTTTTTGAAGAAAATTAAAAGTGCTACTCCAGCGAACACACAGACGGTAAGAAAATGAAACAGCTATTTCCTCCTATAGACAAAGTTGTATTGATCTGGATAGAAGATCAAACCAGCCACCATCCCCTTGAGCTGAAGCCTAATCCAAAGGAAGTTCCTAAGTCTCCTCAATTCTATGAAGATTGAGAGAGGGGAAGAAGGTGCTGGAAAGTCTGAAGCTAGAGTAGGTTGGTTCATGAAGTTTAAGAAAAGTAAACATAACGTAAAAGTTCAAGGTGAAGCAGCAAGTGCTGATGTAGAAGCTGTAGCAAGTTATCTAAAGAATCTAGCTAAGACAAATAGTATAAAGACCAGATTTTCAAGGTAGAGGAGGAAATAGCCTTCTTTTGGAAAAAGATGCCATTGAGAACTTCTGTAAGAGGAAAGAAATGCATGCCTAGCTTCAAAGCTTCAAAGCTTCAAAGGAAAGGTTGACTCTTTTTTTTTTTTTTTTTTTTTTTTTTTTGAGACAGTCTCATTCTGTCACCCTGGATAAAGTGCTGTGGCATCATAGCTCACAGCAACCTCAAACTCTTGGGCTTAAGCAATTCTCTTGTCTCTGCCTCCCAAGTAGCTGAGACTATATGCGCCCACCACAACTCAGGATATTCTTCTGCTTTTAGATAGAGACTGTTCTCCTCTTGGTCAGACTGGTCTTGAATTTCTGGATTACAGAATTCACCCACCTCAGCCTCCCACTGCACTAGAATTAAGACATGAGCCACCCTCCCTGGTAAACTGACTTTTTTATTAGTAGCTAATGCTGCTGGTGACTGTCTATTGAGTCAATATTCATTTACCATTTTGAAAATTCTAAGGCCTTTATGAATTATACTAAATCTATTCTATAAAAGAGACAAAAATGCCTGGATGATAGCACATCTGTTTATAGCATGGTTTACTGAACATTGTAAATCCACTGTTGAGACCTACTACGCAGAGAAAGAATTCCCTTTAAACTGTTACTGCTCATTGACAAGTCACCTGGTCACCCAAGAAATCTAATGTAGATGGAGAAGATTAATGTTATTTTCATGTCTAATAAGACATCCATTCTACAGCCCATTGATCAAGGAATAATTATGAGATTTAAGTCTTATTATTTAAGAAATATATTTGTAGGTATATGAATGCCATAAAAAAGGATTCCATGAATGGATTTAGGAAAAAGTAAATTGAAGGCCTTTTGAAAAGATTCATTATTCTAGATGTCCTTAAGGATAATTGTGCTTCATGGGAGGAGGTCAAAATATTAACATTAACAGAGATTTGGAAGAAAATTATTCTGAAGCTTGTGGATGAATCCTTGTAGATTCCAAACCAGTGAAGGAAGTAACTCAGATTTATTAGATTACTAAAATTAAAGGAAAGTTAGAAGATGAGTTTGAATTACCTTAATCTCATGATAACCTTAAATGGATCAGGAGTTGTTTTTCAGGGAGAAGGAGAATGAGCATAGAAAGTGGTTTTTTTTTTGTTTGTTTGTTTTGTTTTTTTGAGATGGAATCTACTCCTGCTGAAGATACAGTGAACATTGTTGAAATGACAATAAAGGATTTAGAGTATTCTTAAAATTACATAAACTTGGTTGATAAAGCAGCAGCACCTTTTGAGCAGATTGCTCCAATTTCGAAAGAAGTTCTACAGTGGGTGAAATACTAAGAAGCAGCATTACATGCTACAGAGAAAGGAAAATCCAATCAATGTGGTGAACTTTATGATTGTCTTCTGCTAAAAGATTGCTTTGCAATACCAGCCTTCAATAATCACCACCCTGATCAGTCAGCAGCCATCAACATTGAAGCAAAGCCCTCCACCACAAAAAATATCTTGAAGGCTCAGATGATCATAAGCATGTTTTAGCAATTAAGTCTTTTTAAAAATTAAAGTATGTACATTGTTTTTTAAGACACATTACTTCACACTTCATAAACTACAATATAATATAAGCCCAACTTTTATATGCACTAAGAAAACAATAAATTCATGTGACTAGTCCTTTTGTGATATTTGCTATATTGCAATGGTCTGGAACAGAACCCACAATATCTCTGTGGTATGTGGTATGCTTGTACTTACTTAGTTAAAGTTTTGATTACTGAAAAGCTTTTATGTTTCAATGACCCAGCATACAATGCTCACTGTTTCACAAACTACACAAAATTAGAAACACGATCAACCAGACAAGAGTTAAAATCGTTAGATCAGAATATGGCTACAAAGATGAGGGAAGGTCTAAATAACAAAATATGTTATAGGGCACACTTCAAGTGTATAATAAATGTGACTCTCTATATAAGTTATTTTCAGCCCATATTATCTAGGAAACTTAAAAAATAATATCCAGTCCCAAGGAGTTCCTGTTTAATTGATCTGAGAGGTGGGCACAGAGTTGCCTTATCTCAGGCCATCTTCATAGTGGTAATAGCACTTGGTGGAAACAGCAATAGGTCAAGAAATGGCATATACCCCCTCCAATTCCCCAGGCCCTGTAATGATCCCAGGATACTTAGTAACAACATCTAAAGAAGAGCAACAAATATGTCCCAGTCCTGTGTTGATCTTTTGGCCACTGAAGAGGAAAACTAGAGTCTTTGCTATTTGCATCTCACGCACCAAAGGTCTTTGAGTTTATGATTATCATTTTGGTGTAAATATTCCCTATTCAGTAGCAAGACTCCCAGATAAAGTGGCCTGTGTCTATAAGACTAACGATTCTTCAATTCCCTGGAAGTTCAAAGAAAACGGATGGAATTAACTATATATATAAAGCACCATTAGCTGGACATGCTCGAGGAGCTGGTCACAGCAGAGCCCACGTAATGGAGGATTTAAAATCATTCATTCCTGAGAAAATACCACAGTTACTACATGGCAGGGAAGGCAATAACCCTTTGAAACCTGCCTTAAAATTACATTTATATAGCAAAATCACTAGTTTTACCTAACTGAAATGCTTATTTTTAAAAACAAACAAACAAACAAAATGAAATAAAAATAGAGAAAGAAAGAAAAGGAGAGAAAAATTAATAAATTAATTAATTACTTAATTATGGGGCCAGGAGAGGATTATGACAATTTTGTGGTTAAACAGCACAAATCCCAGACATCTATTTGTGATGCTTCGTGATGGCCTCAGAGAGGCTGGCTGTCAAAACTATGCTTGAACCCAAAGGTTACAAAGAGAATGGATCCTGTAGTACGGCCACTACCATAGACCTTGAAGTCGTATTTTTGGGAAAACATTGGTCCTCTAAATCATGCACAGTCATGAGGTTTCCCCTCTGACTAAACTCCAAAGGGTGACAGTTTTTGGTGTTTGTGTCTTCAAGTTCACCAACACAATCAGCCCACTAAGATGCTAGGTTAGTTATTGGTTCCAGAAACTGCCACCTCATGGACTCATCCACACTTCTTCCTCATGCCTACTTTGATGGCTAATTCGTTGACTCACAAAACATCAAAATTCTTATTATCCTTATCTATAGAGTAACTTACCATGCACTTGCTCCTGCGGGGGAAATTAACCTCAGAGATCCCATGGTAATTTTCTATCCTCATATTTAAAGAGTTGCCACTTATCACTTTAAGGAAGAGAGAAAATACGGATATGGTATATTTAATAGATTTATTTGTATTTAAGCTATGGGCAATTCTGTAATTTACATTTAATCCTCGGTGCCTCTTCAGACAGAGGTTTGCACACACGGTAGAGATAACCTTTGTAAATGTAAGTATTTTGATACTTACTCTCGAAAGAATATGTCTACTGATCACAAAACTTTAAATAAATATTTCTCAAATTCTTTTGCAGAACTGGAGTTCTATGGCTTGTTAACAGTTGCCACATACACTTATGTACATAAGTTAACACACATATAGGATTTACTGGTGTGGGAAATGGTGTCTCAAACAAATGTAAGCTGGATTTTTAATGCTAAGACTGCAAAAGTTTGTGCCAATTAACATTAGGAGGATATATTTTAACACATTTTTAAAATGTATTCAACCAATAAATCCATTTTGAATGATCATGTGATAAGACTAGAGTTTTTTTTTAAAGAACATCAGAAAATGAGTTCACTATGATGAACAGGGACATCATGGACTTGGGATACCAGACAGGGTTTGAACTCCAGCTCTGTCACTTACCCAGCTTTATGACCACGGACAAGCTCCTTGTCCTCTTGCATAGAAATTGGATAAACAATATTTGCCTTTGAAGGTTGGTCTGAGATTAAAGGAAATACATTATGTAAAGACTATGGAACTCAGAGATCTTCAGTGTATCAATAAATCTGAATTCACTCCATTCCTTGCCCTCGTGATCTCTCTTGGTAACTCTTCATGTATGTGGTTATTTGTGCGACTTCAATCAGGTTTTACACATGAATGTTCTTGCTTCACTTCATTATTTAGAACTGCGAATCTGTTTTGACATCGTTCATATAACTTAATCAGCCAGATAGTAGTTCATATCAAACACCAATTTCACTGGCCAACTCTTATTATCAGCGATTTGAGTTACTATCAAATTTCCCCTGACATAAACAGCTTTGTATGAACAGCTTGGAACAAATTGCTTTTAGATTATTTTCTAGAAATAGATTCCCCAAAGTGAAATTACTAGGTCAAGGGAAAAGAAACCATTAAATGGCATTAAAATCGTTTTCTATTAAAATAGAAAATTTGAACCTTTTTACAGTGACTTTTAAAGCATACAAGCCTGGCCTGGCATGGTGGCTCATGCCGGGGCAGATGGATTGCTTGAGCTCTGGAGTTTGAGACCAGCATAAGCAAAACAGAGACTTGTCTTTAAAAATAGCCAGGCACTAGAGTTAGATGATATCTCAAAGTAGTTTTGATTTTCATTTCTCTGATGATTAAGGATGATGAGCTTTTTTTCCTTAAGATTAGCCCATATCACAAAATCCCAAGACCAGAGATGTTGGCATGGATATGGAGAAAAGGGAACACTTCTACACTGCTGGTGGGAATGCAAACTAATACATTCCTTTTGGAAAGATGTTTGGAGAACACTTAGAGATCTAAAACTAGACCTGCCATTCGATCCTATAATTCCTCTACTAAGCATATACCCAGAAGACCAAAAATCACATTATAACAAAGATATTTATACCACAATGTTTATTGCAGCCCAATTCATAATTGCTAAGTCATGGAAAAAGCCCAAGTGCCCATGGATCCATGAATGGATTAATAAATTGCAGTATATGTTCACCATGGAATATTATGCAGCCTTAAAGAAAGATGGAGACTTTACTTCTTTCATGTTTACATGGATGGAGCTGGAACATATTCTTCTTAGTAAAGTATCTCAAGAATGGAAGAAAAAGTGTCCAATGTACTCAGTCTTACTATGAAACTAATTATGGCTTTCATATGAAAGCTATAACCCAGTTATAATCTAAGAATATGGGGAAGGGGGATAGGGAGGGGGGGAGGGGAGAGGATGGGCGGAGGGAGGGTGATTGGTGGGATTACACCTGCGGTGCATCTTACAAGGGTATATGTGAAACTTAGTAAATGTAGAATGTAAATGTCTTAACACAATAACTAAGAAAATGCCAGGAAGGCTATGTTAACC
>CAUYPK010045882.1:0-31344 GCA_963574355.1 Loris lydekkerianus
TCCGCAACAGAGTGATCAAGCAGAGGAAAGGATCTCTGACATTGAAGACAAAGCCTTTGAATGCTCCCAAACTCTCAAAGAGGAAGAGAAGTGGAGATTAAAAACGGATCATTCTCTCAGAGAGCTCTGGGATGATTCGAAGAAGGCCAACCTCCGAATCACTGGAATTCCTGAAACTGATGAAGTGGCCTCGTTGGGCACAGAGGCCCTTCTGCATGAAATTATAAAAGAGAATTTTCCACACATGCCTAGAGATTCTGAAATACAGATAGCAGACAGCTTCAGAACTCCAGCAAGACTCAACCCCAATAAGATATCCCCCAGGCATATCATAATTAACTTCACGAATGTTAATAGGAGAAAATTCTCAGAGCTTTCAGGTGAAAGAAAGCCATTACATAAAAAGGGAAGAATATTAGAATGACTGCAGATCTTTCTGCTGAAACTTTTCAAGCCAGAAGAGGGTGGTCATTGACTTTTAATCTCCTATAGCAAAATAACTTTCGACCCCAAATCTTGTATCCAGCTAAACAGAGTTTCATTTATGTTGGATAAATTAAATACTTTACATTCAGATGTTCAAGAAATTTGCCATAACCAAACCAGCTCATCAGGATATTCTCAGACCTATCCTCCATAATGACCAACCCAGTCCTATAACACAAAAGTAAATTCACTCAGAAACTTATGATCAAACTTCAACTTCCACACTGGTGAAAGGATTAAAAATGTCCACTGCACTTTTTAAAAACTCAATACCCAAAATTTCAGCAGACTTATAAATATTCTCCATTAATGTGAATGGCTTAAACTGTCCTCTAAAGAGGCATAGGTTAACTGACTGGATACAAAAACTTAGACCAGATATTTGTTGCATATGAGAGTCACATCTTAACTTAAAAGACAAATACACACTCAGGGTGAAAGGATAGTCATCCATAATTCAAGCAAATGGTAATCAGAAAAAAAGCAGGTATTGCAATTTTATTTATTTATTTATGAACCAACAAAAGTAAGGAAGGACAAAAATGGTCACTTCATATTTGTTATGAAGTGTTATGCAACCAGAATGCACCTCAATTTATAAGAGAAACTTTAACAGACATAAGCAACGTGATTTCCTCAAACTCCATAGTAATCGGAGATTTCAACACTCATTTGGCAGTGTTGGATCAGATCCTCCAACAAGAAGCTGAGCAAATAAATTTTAGATTTAAAACTAACCATCCAACATTTGGATTTGGTAGACATCTACAGAACATTTCATCCCAACAAAACTGAATACACATACTTGTCATCAGCCCACAAAACTTACTCCAAAATCAATGACATTTTAGGTCACAAGTCTAACCTCAGTAAATTTAAAGAAATAGAAATTATTCCATGCATCTTCTCGGACCACCGTGGAATAAGACTCAAGATGAGTAACAACAGGAATCTGCATACTCATACAAAAACATGGGACTTAAATAACCTTATGCTGAATGATAACTGGGTCAGAGATGAGATTAAGAAATAAATTGACAATTTTTTGGAACAAAATGACAATGAAGACATGATCTATCAGAGCCTCTGGGACACCGCAAAGGCAGTTCTAAGAGGGAAATTTATAGCACTGCAAGCCTTCTTCAAGAGAATGGAAAAAGAGGAAGTTAATAACTTAATGGGACATCTCAAGCAACTGGAAAAGGAAGAACATTTCAACCATAAACCCAGTAGAAAAAAATAAATAACCAAAATTAGAGTAGAATTAAATGAAATTGAAAACAAAAGAATAATACAAAAGATCAATAAATCAAAAAGCTGTTTTGAAAAGGTCGATAAAATAGATAAACCTTTGGCCAACCTAATCAAGAAAAAGAGTGACATCTCTAATCTCATCAATCAGAAACGACAAAGACGAAATAACAACAGACTCCTCAGATATCCAAAAAATCCTTAATGAATGTTACAAGAAACTCTATTCTCAGAAATATGAAAATCTGAAGAAAATTGACAGATACTTGGAAGCACACAGCCTTCCAAGACTTAATCAGAATCAAGTGAGAATGTTTAACAGGCCTATATCAAGTTCTGAAATAGCATCAACCATACAAAACCTCCCTAAAAAGAAAAACGCAGGACCAGATGGTTTCACGTCAGAATTCTACCAAACCTTTAATGAGGAATTAGTACCTATATTACTCAACCTTTTCAAAAAGGTAGAAAAAACAGAAAGACTACCCAACACATTCTATGAAGCAAACATCACCCTTATCCCCAAACCAAGAAAACACCCAACAAGAAAAAAAAAATTATAGACCAATATCACTAATAAATATACATGCAAAAATATTTAACAAGATCCTAACAAACAGAATCCAGCAACGCATCAAGCAAATTATACATCATGACCAAGTTGGTTTTATCCCAGGATCTCAAGGCTGGTTCAATATACGTAAATCTATAAATGTAATTCAGCACATAAACAAATTAAAAAACAAAGACCATATGATTCTCTCAATCAATGCAGAAAAAGAGTTTGATAATATCCAGCATCCCTTCATGAACAGAACACTTAAGAAAATTGGTATAGAAGGGACATTTCTTAAACTGATAGAGGCCATCTACAGCAAACCCACAGCAAATATAATATTGAATGGAGTTAAATTGAAATCATTTCCTCTCAGATCAGGAACTAGACAAGGCTGCCCACTGTCCCCACTCCTTTTTAACATTATAATGGAAGTTTTAGCCACTGCAATTAGGGAAGAAAAGGTAATCAAGGGTATCCATATAGGGTCAGAAGAGATCAAACTTTCACTCTTCGCAGATGATATGATTGTATACCTGGAAAACACTAGGGATTCCACCACAAAACTCTTAGAAGTGATCAAGGAATACAACAGCGTCTCAGGTGACAAAATCAACACTCATAATTCGGTAGCCTTTATATATACCAACAACAGTCAAGTTGAAAAAACAGTTAAGGACTCTATCCCATTCACAGTAGAGCCAAAGAAGATGAAGTATTTGGGAATCTATCTAACAAAGGATGTGAAACATCTCTAAAAAGAGAACTATGAAACTCTAAGAAAAGAAATAGCTGAAAATGTTAACAAATGGAAAAACATATCATGCTCATGGCTGGGAAGAATCAACATTGTCAAAATGTCCATACTACCCAAAGCATTATATAATTTCAATGCAATCCCTATTAAAGCTCCATTGTCATACTTTAAAGAACTTGAAAAAACAATACTTCGTTTTATATGGAATCAGAAAAAACCCCGAATAGCCAAGACACTACTCAAAAATAAAAATAAAGCAGGAGAATCACGCTACCAGACCTCAGACTATACTACAAATCGATAGTGATCAAAACAGCATGGTATTGGCACAAAAACAGAGAAGTAGATGTCTGGAACAGAATAGAAAACCAAGAGATAGACCCAGCTACTTACTGTTATTTTATCTTTGACAAGGCAATTAAAAACCTTCAGTAGGGAAAAGATTCCCTGTTTAACAAATGGTGCTGGGTGAACTGGCTGGAAACCTGCAGAAGACTGAAACTGGACCCACACCTTTCATCATTAATTAAGATAGACTCTCACTGGATTAAAGATTTCAACTTAAGATATGAAACTATAAAAATATTAGAGGAGAGTGCTGGAAAAACCCTTGAATAAATCAGTCTGGGCGAGTATTTTATGAGGAGGACCATCCAGGCAATTGAAGCAGCTTCAAAAATACACTACTGGGACTTGATCAAACTAAAAAGTTTCTGCACTGCCAAGAACACAGTAAATAAAGCAAGCAAACAGAACTCAGAATGGGAGAAGATATTTGCAGGTTATATTTCTGACAGAGGTTTAATAACCAGAATCCACAGAAAACTCAAACGCATTAGAAAGAAAAGAACAAGGGATCCCCTCGCAGTCTTGGCAAGAGATATGAAGAGAAACTTCTCTGAAGAAGACAGGCATGGAACCTTCAGACATATAAAAAAATGGTCATCATCTTTAATCATCAGAGAATGCAACTCAAAACTACTTTGAGATACAATCTAACTTCAGTGAGACTAGCCTATATCACAAAATTCCAAGACCAGAGATGTTGGCATGGATGTGGAAAAAAGGGAACAATTTTACACTGCTGGTGGGAATGTAAATTAATACATTCCTTTTGGAAAAATATATGGAGAATACTTAAAGAGCTAAAAATAGACCTACCATTCAATCCTGTAATTCCTCTACTGGGCATATACCCAGAAGACCAAAAATTATATCATAGCAAAGATATGTGTACCAGATTATTTATTGCAGCCCTATTCACAATTGCTAAGTCATAAAAAAAAACCCAAGTGCCCATTGATCCACGAATGGATTAATAAACTGTGATATATATACACCATGGAATATTATACAGCCTTAAAAAACATGGAGACTTCATCTCCTTTGTGTTTACCTAAATGGAGCTGGAACATATTGTTCTTAGTAAAGTATCTCAAGAATGAAAGAAAAAGTATCCAATGTAGTCACCCCTTCTATGAAACTAATTTAGGGCCTTCACATGAATGCTATAACCCAATTGCAACCTAGGAATAGGGGGAAGGGAAAAAGGGGGGAGTGAGGGAGGAGGTGGTTGGTGTGCGGGGGATTGGTGAGAATACACTTGTGGTGCATCTTAGAAGCGTGTATGTGAAACTTAGTAAACATGGAATGTAAATGTCTTAACACAATAACTGTCAAATTTCCAGGAAGGCTATGTTAACCAGTGTGATGTAAATGTGTCAACCTATCTGTTAAACTAGTTTGTGATGCCCCATGATCATATCAATGTACACAGCTATGATTTAATAAAAAAAAAAAATAAATGAATAAAATAATTAACAAAAGCTGCTGCAAGAAAATGGTGATAAAAAAACACAACAAAACAAAAAAGAGAAAAAATGCACTAACTAAAAAAAATATTATTTTTGTATGTAGAAATATACATATATAAAACTGTATGTATGATGTGGGATCATCTTTTGTAGGAATATATTCATACCACAATATACTTTCTGGACACCAGGTGTCACTGTGAGTGGTTCCCAGGCTCATACCTGATTCACAGTTTATACTGTTACCATTGTAATCACCTTCCATGGCTGATGGCCATTTTTGAGTTTCTGTAAGTTTGTCAAACAAGTATTTTGTAAATTCGGCTGTTCTTCTCCAGACAGCACTCACAGCCGACCTTCCCACTGAGTGCAGTAGTCCACACTTCTTAAATCTTTCCACTCTGCTCCCAGGTTCTCCTGCAAACTGGTGACTGCAATCGGATGTGGGGAAGGGTGCTGCTGGGTTCCCTTTGTTGTTTGCCAGTCCTCAGCTGAAGTGGCTGTATCAAGTCCCCAGGGCTTGAGAGCTGGGGGACCTTATTCTGAGTTTTATGGTTCAGAGTTTTCCTTTTGGATCTGGACCTGCCAGTTGCCTACACAGCCTGAACGACCAACCCCTTCCTACATTTTCCCCCAGGAATGCTCTGGATCCTGGTCTGGGGGAAGACACCCGCCCTTTTTTGTAGTTCCAAATGTCCGTTTCCCTGGAGGGATCCCTTCCCTTCCATTGTGGAACAGGTTGCCCATCTCTCCGTGGTTTTGAGTGACTCTCCTTTTAGATGACTCCCTCAGTTCAGGAATAAATATTAATCAATTGGATTTTGTCAGCATTTGCAAGCTGCTGTCCTCCATAAGAGAGGTGCCTAATGTTCAGTACCACCAAGCAGGGAAGAATCTATACAACAGAGTCTGTGGTTTTAAATTACCCTCATTTATAGCAATCCACCAGTTTGCTAACAGTCAAGCTGTACACCCACATCAATAATCCACACACGGGGAAGGTCCAGACCCCCTTTCCTCTCACCTGATGGTTTGGGAGAGGTGGGCTACACATCCCTCCTGTCCGCCATTATCTATTTATTCATTTTCTTCTTTTCTTTTTTTCAAGATACTGTGAAGGGTACCTAACATACCTTTTATTTGATTCTCACCTTTACTGTTATTTTTGCAGTATGTGAAATCTACTGAGTTATGAACAGCAATTTTGCATTGTATGATATCACTGTATTTCTTGGTCTTTTAGCCATTAATTGTTTTGTGATAAGTATACTTCAGGAGTCTATTTCATTGATTGACTTATTTGGATAAATAGCCAGTACTGCAATTTCAGAATAAAATTTTAGATCTACTAATAATTTTTTGCATAATCTCCATATTGTTTTTATATTGCTTATATTTTGACCAAGAGTAATACACATTTTTTGTTTTAGCCCATTTGTACCAACATATTTTTTTTTTTGGCATTTTAATAATGGCTTTTCTTTTCTAAATTTTTTATTTTAAATTAATGAGGGTTGTAATTTTTGGTTATATTGTTCTCATTTCCAAAGTAAAGTTCATGTTGTAGTTGAGCTCTGAACCCAGGGGATGTGCTGAACACCCTCACATTGTATACATTAGGTGAGATCCTGCGAATTGCCCTCCATCCTTCCTCCATTTGCCCTCCATCTTTACTCACACCTCTCCCTTCTTTTTCCTTCCCCTTACTACACTGTATTTGTGTTTTTTGTTCATGTGGACATGCAATTGTTTATGTATTGGTTGTATATTAGTATTGAGTAAATTGAATTCCCCCCCCCCCCTCATTCTTGAAATACTTCACTCAACTACATCCAGGTAAACATAAAACAGATATAAAAAGTCTCCAACTTTTCTTATGACTGTATAGTAATCTGTGATATTCATATGTCACAGTTTGTTGATTCACTCAAAGTATAATGAGAATTTAGTTTGGTTCCATGACCTGACAATTATGAATTAAGCTTCAATAAACATTCTAGTTCAAAAGTTTTTGTGGTAAAAATAAGTTTTCTTCTTCTGAGTAGATATCTAATAATTGGATTGAGGGACCAAATGGAAGGTTGACTTTTGCTTCTTTAAGAATTCTCCATGCTTCTTTCCATAAAGGTGTATTAGTTTGCAATCTCCCCCAGTAGTATAAAAGTATTCCTTTTTCTGCACTACATCTGCAGTTTGAGAACTTTGTTATGTGCACTAATATTAATGGAGTTAGATTCTGTGTTGAATCTGGCTGATGATGCTAGATAAGAAGGACATTAAGCTGAGCCTTCCTAGAGCAAAAGGTCAGAGAGAGAGGGCCGGATCAGTACTGAGTGCAGTAATAAAGTACAACAGTGTCTCCTCACGTGCAGTTTGAAGGTGGACAGCTGGGTTTGGCCAGAGCTATGGAGAACTAATACACTTGGACAAGTTTCTGTGACCATGCCCAGGCTGCGGTGGTGGTGGTGAGCAGGTGGCAGCTATGACGGCCACAATGGTGAGGTCCAAGGGGAAACTCCTTGCAGTTTACGCTTCTTGTGGGAGACTAGACAGTGCTCTCCTGAGTGGAGTTTGGTGGCCAGATTGGATTGCTGTCTGGAGAGGCTCCAACACAGCTGGCAACCAGTAAAGCATCTACAGGGGGAAAGTTTCCAGACAGAGGGAAGCCATAGAGGGTAAAAGCAACAATAGCTTGTATAAGTGGACATATTGCTGGACACGTGCAGGAAGCATCCTATTACACATATCAGGCTCCGGGATTCTGAAAAGATTGAAGAAGCGTGCACCCAAGTAGAACTGGGGGCAGTTTTGGGATGCTGTCTAGAGGGCCTTACTACAGTTTGGCAGCAGGTGAAACATCCAATAGGGGAAAAGTTCCCAGTCAGTGACAGTCATTGTGGAGAACAGCATATCATTGTATGGGCGGGCCTATAACAGGGGGTCTAGGGAAGCGGTGGTCTGAGTTCTACCTGGAGAGGGCAGTCCTCCTCTCAGGACAGGCCCAGTGAGCCCCCACTCCCCATAGGAATGGTTGCAAAGACCTGTTGCCAAAGAATTTTTGAGAACTGTGGAATCCCAGATCTGCAGGGGCTGAGTGCTAGGGTAAATGGGTGACCACCAGGAACAAATAAAGTGGCAAACTACTCTAAGTCTGGGAACCAGTGAGAGTTTAATAGCTGTGTTGTTTGTACAACAAATTCACAGTGCCAACTAGTGTCCATAAAATATATTGCAGCATAAATAGATTCCTAATATATTTACCAAAATAATCAAATATATATGTGTACATAAAATTTTTTGATTGTTGTTGCTTTTCCTTTTTTGTTTTCTTTTTAATTTAGCTTATATTAATATTTTTTTTCACTCTCTTCTTTCCTTCCTTAATTGGTTGCTGAGATTGCTGACATCACTACATCCCAGTGGGATTTTTTTTTGTTACTGTTTGTTTTTTCCTTTTCATTTTATCTAGTTTCAATGTGCTTTGCTTTTTCCTAAGTTGTAAGATTGGAGATATATATATATATGTATTTCTCTTATATAATTTTTTCAATTCAATAAGAGCAATAACTTCTGTATTTTTGTTTCTTTATTTTGGTTGAAAATTTTAGCTTGAACTATCATCTCACCCTCGTACAGTGATTCTCCAACTGTGGGTCATTACCCACAGGAACAGTATTAAAGGGGGTTCTGTTTGTTAGGATCTTCCTGAGTATTTTTGCATCATTATTCATTGGTGATATTGGTCTATAATTTTCTTTTCTTGTTGGGTCTTTCCCTGGTTTGGGGATCAAGGTGATGTTTGCTTTGTAGAATGTGTTGGGTAGCATTACTTCTTTTTCTATATTTTAGAAGAGGTTTAGTAATATAGGTAGTAGTTCTTCTTCAAAGGTTTGGTAGAATTTTGATGTAGAGCCATCTGGTCCTCGGCTTTTCTTTTAAGGGAGATTTTGTATAGTTGACGCTATTTCAGAATTTGATATTGGCTTGTTCAACATTTCCACTTTGTTCTGGCTAAGTCTTGGTAGGTGGCATACTTTCAGGTATTGGTCAATTTTCTTCAGATTTTCATATTTCTGAGAGTAAAATTTCTTGTAATATTCGTTAAGGAATTTTTGAATTTCTAAAGAGTTGTTGTTATTTCATCTTTACCATTTCTGATTGATGAAATTAGATATTTTACTCTTTTTTTCCTGGTCCGTTTTTTTGGCCAAAAATTTATCTATTTTATTGAACTTTTCATAAACCCAACTTTTTGATTTATTGATCTGTTGTATTATTCTTTTGTTTTCAATTTCATTTAATTCTGCTCTGATTTTGGTTATTTCTTTTCTTCTGCTGGGTTTGGGGTTGAAATGTTCTTCCATCTCCAGTTGCTTCAGTGGTCACATTAAGTTTTGGTGGGTTTTTGTTTGTTTTTTTAAGCAGAAACTCAACTTTATTGCATCAAGCAGCCACTTATATAAAGCGTGGGGAAGGGGCAGGAAAAGAAGACGGGGGATGAGGTGTGTGACAGGGTTGGACCAATGGAATGGTACCACATTGGCTGTACCTAGGTAGAGGCAGTTTCAGGCCAGACCTTGCTGAGTCATTGCTATGCAGAAATAGATCGATGGATCTACTTCTAGTCAGGCTCGGGAAGTTGCACTAGGACTCAGGCACATGGCAGGGCCCAACAATTCCCTCTTTTGTTTTTTGTATGGCAGATAAACATAACCCCTGTCTTAGGTTGCCTGCTCTTGCAGTTTCAGTCTTACCCATCATGGGGATACAAACATCAATGGTTTGGTCCCTGTCTTAGGTTGACTGAACGCAGAGTGATCTTACCTGTCTTTGAGTACTATGAATGTAATCCACCGTGCAGCCTCTCCATATCCTGTCTTAGGTTGTCCAAGTTTTGGGAATCTTACCCGTCATTGGTGCTATGGAGGGCGGTGAAGAATAATATAATATATTATTATAGAATATAATATAATATTATATTAATATTAATTATATTAATATTAATTATATTAATATAATTAATATTAAACCAAGAATATAATAGTTATATTCTTGGTTAATGAGCCGGTGATATTGGACCTCAACCTGATTTAACTGCCTCTAACCTTTTTTAAGGATACAGGGCCCAAAGGTAAAGGGTAAATAAGGGTAGCAGGGGAAGAAGGTAGGGTAAAAATCCATGTAGGCCCATCCACAGGGGATTTTCCTTCTATTTTTTTGAATTTGAGCCATGTCTTCAGTAGTGTCCCATTGAGTAATGACATATCCATGTAATAGTCTCCTAAGAATGTCAAATTTGCTCTGTCCAGAATAAGTTCTATTCAGAGAAGGTTCTCAATTTTTAGTGACTACCTATATGTATCATGTGCTATGCTGAGGAGGTTTACATACATGATCTCATTTGATCTCATTCTATGTTGCCCCTATAGATGCACTGGGCCTGCTAGTAAATATTTATGGGGTCAGAAGATGCCTCAGGTAAGAATCTTGGGATGTCTTTTCAGTGGTCCATTGTTCCTGTAGTGGTTGCGTGGATCAAAATTGTGACTACTGGCCACCTCCCATCTTTGTGAAACAATCCTGTTCAGGAGACAGAAGGCCTTCATCTCTGTCCCTCTGCCATTCCTAGATTAATTGTAAGTACCTTTCGGTCAACAAGTGAATCAAGCAATCTAGCTCTCCATTTCCCGTGTGGCTTCTTTGATGAACGACACAATTATAAAAGGGTCAAAAGTACTCCAACTCAGTGCTGCAGAGTTCCAGCCCAACAAACACCCTGTGGCCATATCTCAAGTCTGAGGCTGTTTGTTCAATACTTTTTAATCCTTATCTATTTCTCCTGCTGCTGTTTCTTCTGGCTCACTGCTTACTTGTTAATCACATATTGACCTCTCTGATGCTAGACACTTGCAAGCCCTGTAGCTAACTTCAGATGTTATTATCCCTCCTCTGACTGCAAAGTTGTCAAATGTTCTACTTCAGAAAGTGTTGGCCAGGAGCACTTCTGGTTATCTACCCCTGCTTGGACATGTACCCTGTGGCACATCCATTCTCCCTCAACAAAGACTTTTATTTTCACATTTTATGAAACCAGAAGCCATCACACTGGCTCAAAGAAAAGAAAAGAGTGTGTACAGGTACAAGAGAACAAAGGAAAGATGGTTATGTGATTTTGAGTAGCCCTGAGCATACTTACCATGAAATTAAAATTGTACATCTGTAGTAGCTGCAGTTTTATGAACCATCAGTGTCTTGAAATCCCTGTGCCATCTTTGAGATATCTCAGGTTGGATAGAGCTACAAAGAATGGCACAGAGTAATGTTTGTTGAGTATCTACTGTGGCACCATTATCTCTTCTGTACCTGAGGATGTGTGATGGTGACAGTTGGTGATTTAGTCTGAGACTATCACCTGAAAAGTCTATGAAAGTAAATGTTTATGTGTAGAGAAAAGTGATACTCTGGATAAGATATCATTTATTTCCTTAGCAGTTCCTATATAAAAATTTTAAGTCAGTGGGAACTTTTTTTCCCTCAAATCAAATATTAGTAATAATTATGTAACAAATTCTACTGGCTATGTTCTAGATGTCCTTAAAGACAGAGCTAGAGTTTAATTCCCCCTCTTCTTGGAGTTTCCTGAAATGATAATCCAGAACTCAGGGAGTTTACAGAACATAGTGGGCTTTGTTGTCTGGTGGAAAGACAACAAATTATCAAGTGTAATGGACTGAAAGTTTGAATTCCAGGTCTTAATCTCAGCAATTTAATTCTTGAACATCAGTTTTCTCAACTTAAAAAAATTAGGAAGAAATGGTATATATTACAAGAAAGAGATGTAAGGAGTGAACATGACATATAAAAGTGTGGCACACAGTAGATATTTTAATGTATATTAGTTTTCTCCCCTTCATCTTTTGATTAAAGTCCCACTTTCAGGTTACAATAAAAAGGAAGAGCTTTTGTAAAATTTAAGGATGAAATTTGGAAATGAAAATTTGAGTGCAGCCTTGGGTCTTCTCCCACATATGAAGACTTGTTTAGATAGGAATAGAGAGCTGGCCTAGAAATACAAGAGAGCTGGTCAGGTTAGGCAAAGGATGGGAAGAAGCAAGCTTGAGGACAGTAGGGAGAGCTCAAATCAAGTATATTTAAGGTCTCCTTATAGTTCTAAGTATGGGAATAGTGAAAAGAACCTGGGCTTAAAAAAAGGAACATCACAGATTGATGTCCCAGAAAGGAAACCTAATTATAGTGTAGGGGAATTCCCAAGATCAATTTTACTACTTGATGGGGTAGAGAAATTTTATCACAGAATTACAGAATTTCTAAGCTGGAAGGGAATTTATCTTTCTTTTTGTTCACTTCCCTTGGCTAACAGATGAGGAAACTGACTTTAAGAGAGGTTAAATGATCAGCACAGAGTCTCTCAGCATGTTGGTAACAGGAATACAGTCTGGTGTATGTTGGTGAGATTCCAAACAAAATGAATAACACCTACTCAGTTCATTTGTATTGAGCTGAGGGACCCGGAAAGGCCAAAAGCAGCAAGCTGTCCACAAGGAGAAACAAGAGGGTGGCCCCCTCTAATGTTCCTCACTGGCTTTTATTGAAATCTCAGGCATGAGAAAATATAGTACAGTGGAAAGCTTCAAAGAGAGAGTAAAGGTTAAAAAACAAATAGTTTTTGTTTAACTGCAGGACTGACTGAACACAGGACACATCCTGTTTACTACATGAACTTCTGCCTTGCCTTAATCTTATCACTGTCAATATATGACAGGGCTGGGACAATATGCTATGTCTAAAGAGTACTGTTTTCAGTACTCATGGTCAGCAGTGATTCTTGGCTTTTGCTCAGATCACTCTGTCTCTAGTGCCAAGCACTTTTAACCCCATACTCTCTCCTAGAGGTGTATTTCTGCTGTATGTATTGCCTACATCTCTAGACTTCCTCTCATTTCTAGGTCAGACTGTGGACCATTCCATAGCCTTCTTTACCAACTGTTTATAATGCTTACGTCCAAAATGTAAATTTTCAAATAAGAAACATTTTATTTACACTTAATTCTCATTCACTAAATATATTTTATAATTTTTTGTTAAAGCTATTCTACCTACAATAAACCTAACTACTTCAGATAAATTAATAGTGTGTTAAATGCAATAACCCTTTACAATGAGGAACAAATTTACCTAGATAAAAGAAAGAGTTCTGATAAAAACATTGAATTACACTTCAAACCCCTTATGGAAAAAGGGACTTAGCAGTTTTATCAGAAGAAGTGGAGAGTAATACCTCCCCATGTAATATCTAATTCAATTACAATCAGAGAATGAATCTGGCTAAGGCAGAAAAAGCATGCAACTTTAACAACTTCACAAAGAGTTTTAGAACCTATTTAAAAATTTAAAAAGTCAAATGAAGCAAAAAATCTTTGCTCTAAGGAGTAGTCTTTTAAGTCCTTGTGTACAGTATCAAAAGGATTTAAAAATAATGCCTGGGGTAGTTGTAGGAAGCAAACAGTAAGACAATCCCTGGAGAGAATGGAGGTTGGAAATACACTGATGTGATCACCACTTTCCAGGAGAGGTGGCTATGGAACTCCAAGTAATATATCTGTAATAATAAAATTTGTGTGTGACAAATTTCTAAACCACACGTTACTTTATTAATTTTCAGTAAAAAAATAATTGCTATAGAACAAGAAATTTAAGCTTTATGACGCACTCATATATAGTCTATGCCTAAAAGCTAAATAATAACTAGGCGTACCAAAAATAACTAGGTGAGTGGACAGTCAGCACAATGAATGCTATTTGGATAATCTTAATGGTGAGTGTTATTGAGCTACAACCATATGATGAATCCCTTTTTCTGAGATAGGAATATTCCTCAAGTTTGACCTGATATGTATATTCATAGGTAGAAAGCCTTTATTTTTCCTGCATGGTACTGGACCCACACTATCATTACTGTTATATGTCCCTCTTCTAATTGATATATTCTTTTTTACTCATTAATTCAATAAATACTTAATGAATATGTATGGTCACTTTCTGTGTTCACACTGGACATAAAAGAGGTAACAAGAGAAACAAAGTCACTTCCCTCAGAGAAACTGAGGTCTAGAAATATATGCAATTAAACAAGCTGTGATCACAGGGATATGGTAGTTACAGGAAGCTATGAAAGTGAATAAGAGGGTCACCTAACTCAAAAAAAGGGTTTGGGGAAGTCTTCTTTAGGAAATGCCATCTTATCTGGGATTTGAAGGTTGAGTGTGAATCAGGTAGGTGATGGGGAGACAATGTCCTAGGCAGGAGACCATCATGAGCAAAGGTTAGAAATTAAGAGAGAACACATTTTAAACAAACAAAAAGCCCTAGAGAGATTCTTTCTTGACAAGTGTACAGAGACTATGTTTTTTAAAAAGATAAAATGCATTGTTGATGAGTGTGTGGGTATGTACATACTTCTATTCACTGTCGATAGGAATGTAAATTGGTATATATTTCTTAGAAGGTAATTTGGCATTTTTATTTCCAAAGTTTAAAGATATGTATGCATTTGAACCCATAATTTTACGTATCTTTTCTGAAGAAATAATTGCAGATGTATAAAAAGATAAAAAATATCCTAGGTCTTATAAAAATGAAAATTGGGAAGAATAGAGGGCAGGTTAAATAAATTCTTATATTTAATAAAAGACTTATTATATAGGAAATTAAAGTATTATCATAACAGCTAATGGTCTACATCAGGGGCTGGAAAATTATAACCAAACTACAGCAATATGGTTCACCACATGTTTCAATAAATATTTAATTAATATGTATGGTCTATAATAATATAATATGTATTATTTTTTCATTTTTAACTTTATTTTGAAATAATTATAGATTCATAGGAGTTGTAAGGAATACAGAAGTCTCAGGTACACTTCACCCAGTTTTTTATAACTGGTTACATCTCACTACCATTGGTAACTACAGTACAATATAAAACCAGAGAATTGACTTTAGTACAATGAATATAGATTCTTATAATCACATCTGCAATCAAGATACAGAACTAGTCTATCACAAGTCTCCCCCATGCTACCATTTTATAGTCATCCTACCTCTTCTTTCTAAACTTTGGCAACCTCTAATCTGTTCTCTCTCTCTCTCTCTATAATTTTGTCATTTTGGGAATGTTCTTTAAGTGAAATCATATAGTATGCAATCTTTTTGAAGTTGTCTTTTTTTCTCCCACTCAGCAAAATGTTCTTAAGATGCATCCATTATGTTACATGTGTAAATAGCTCAGGTAGTGCTGAGTAGTATTCCATGGTGTGGATATACCATAGTTTGACTGTTTACCTACTGAAGGACATTATGGTTGTTTCTGATTTTTGGCTATTATAAGAAAAGCTTTTATGGCCATTTGTATGTACATTTTTATTCAGTTTTCATTTCTTTAGGATAAATGACTAGGAAGGTGGTTCCTGGATCACATGGTAAGCATGTCTAGCTTTTCAAGAAAACCCAGAGCCCCAATACCATTTTATAATCCTCTGGCCTAACAGTGTATAAGAGGTCCAGTTTCTCTATATCTTAATCTGGATTTAGTTTTGTCATTTTTGGTTTTAGATATTCTAGTAGGTCTGTAGTAATATCCAATTATGTGAGTTCTTTGTCAGATATATGGTTTGTAAATACTTTCCCCCAAGATTTCTTTTCATCTTCTTAATAATGCCTTTCACAGTATGAAAGCTTTTAATTTCGATTACTGTATATACTCGAGTATAAGCCGAGTTTTTTCAGCACAAAATTTGGGCCGAAAAACCCAAACTCGGCACAAATTTTGTGCTGAAAAATCTCGGCTTACACTCGAGTATATAAGGTAAGTCAAATTTATTGATTTTTTAAAATTGTGCTTTTGTTATTATATCTAAGAAGTCTTTACCAAGCCCTAGATCTAAAAGACTTCCTAAAAGTTTTACAGTTTACTGATTTACATTTAAATTTATGATTCATTTTGAGCTAATTTTTGTAGGAGGTCTAGCTTCATTTCCTTCTGCCTGTGGATGTCCAATTACTCCAGTATCATTTGTTGGACAGACCATCATTCATTCCTCTTTGGATTGCTTTTGCAATTTGTCAGAAATCAGTTGCATATATTTGTGTCGATCTATCTGTGTTTTCTATGCTGTTTCATTGATCAATGTGTCTAGCCCTCCATCAATATCCCACAGTCTTGATTTCTGTGGCTCTAAATACATCTTAAAATAAGATAGTATGATTCTTCCCACTTCAACATTTTCCTAGAAAAATTGATTTAGCACTTTCAGTTCTTTGCCTTTCCATATACATTTTAGAATAATCTATCTATATCTGAAAACATTTTGCTGGGAATTAATAGATGATATCTTAAACCTACATATAAATTTGGAAACAATGAATATTTTTACTATGTTGTGTTCGTGAACATAATATGCTGCCTGTTTTTGTAAATGAAGTGTTACTGGAACATAGTCATGCTCATTCCTTTACATTTTGTATACAGCTGCTTTCCCACTATAATAGTGAAGCTAAATATTTGTGACAAAGACTGTATGGCCCACAAAGCCTAAAATATTTACTGTTTGGCCTTTTCCCAAAAAACTTGCCAACCTCTGGATCAGATGAGTATTTCTGTGATATATTGTTAAATGGAGAAAAGTTTTTTTACAAAGCCAAATAAATGGTATGGTATGATTTTAATTTTATCAGTTTTAATGATTATCGGTTTTTATCACACCAATATATGTATATTATGTATAGAGTAACATGACTGAAATAATATAAACCAAAATTTTAACTACTTGTCATTTCAGGACAAAGTATTAAGGGTGATTTAAGAAATTTTCTTTTGGTTTTATGCATTTTCTATTTTCTATTCTAAGTGGCTAATGGTAATTTAACAAGGTAAAAAAGGATTTTCTTTTCAAATTTCTCTCTCAACAATCTTATTAGACTTGTTCTTTTCAGGTAAAAGAAGATTTTCAGATAGAAGATAGGACAATCAATTATTTGTGTTAGCAATAGTGAGTCATGCCTTTCTAATATGCCTTTTCAAAACATGGATGAATTTCTGCAGATTCATAATTTAAGCACATTTAGTTGATAAGTACAGATAAGAAAATGCCATAGTTATAACGAATCTTAATGCTTGGTTTATTCTTGATAATTGACTGATTCAGTCTTGAGGTTTATTTACTGGTAATTGCAGGCAAATGCACGATGCTTAAGCCTGAACACTAAGATGAGTAAATTGGTTACTGCTGAATGACCATTTCAAATTATGTGTACTGACAAAATGAACAGTTGCATTCTTGCTACTCTAACCCTCTATTAACTATTACTGCAGAGTGACAGTTTTTTTCTAATTCTAATGGTAGATCAACATAGATAGAGACAGCTCAAACAGCAAGTCACACCATGAGTGTCACCTGCTATTTGAGAGACCAAGTGTATGGCATAAAACACAGTGATTATAGCTGTGCTTTCATCTGGAAAGGGCTCTGATAGGGTTGTGGGAGACCAAAGGAGTGCTTGGAAGGAACATAGGTACCTGACAGGTTAATAATCCACAAAGTCACAATACGTCTTCAATAACTCCATTCTTTTCCTGAGGTGATTATTTCTTAAAACCTAATCCTGATTTTTAACCCTACTATAAATCCACTCTGAAAATATTCACATGGTATGAATTAAAATAAATTAACATTATTTTAATAACTCCAGGAATTATACATTAATAGCTCTCAACATCATAGCCACTGGAGGAAATTCACATAGGGAAATAATAGGAAATTCTCAAAGGTTCTGATCCTGCTCAGAAACGGGAACAAATTTCCTCAAATGAAAACATGTTTATTACATAAAGCGTGCAGATGCTGGAACAGCTTGTCATCCCTTTGCTTTTAGGTGATGCCCACACAGCACTAAGAACAGCAGAGATCTGGCAGTTTTCTAATTAAACGTGATCAATATTGACAACCAAATGGCATTATTCTGGCTCTGGAGTAGATTTCTGGGCCACAATTATCCTACTTGTCTGTCTACATAGCTCACATTAACTGGGTAAATTGGCTGATCAAATCTCCACTTCTGTAACGCCAGCCTGAAGGGGAGAGGTTTAGGGATTTGCACAGAGTAGAGAATGAATAAAAGGTGCTCGTTTGTTCATCCATTCTTTTAACAAATAAAGGTTGACAACTGCCCGCTTTTACTGGTGCTTGAAGATTATAATAACCTTCTGTAATATTATAATAATAAACAAGTTATCAATATTTCCTCACAAGAAGCTTAGAAATTATGATGAAAAAACACACAAATGATATACTCCAGGTGTTTTTAATGTGAAAACTCTAAAAAAAAAAATGGAATAGTGGATGTATAGTGTTTTCATTCTTGCCATCTTCCCACAGACTTTTTGGGGGTACCTAGCAAAGGAAAGATCAGGGGTTTTTCCAAGAATATCTGGAACTTTGGAAAAGAAGTTATTATCTTTTCTTCCACTAACCAATGCTAAGAAATGCTGAAAATAAAAGTGAAAAGAAACATCATGAGGCCAGGAAAAAAAAAAAAAGGCAATAGAATGTATAATGATGAAATTTGTAGGATCCAAGAGAGTTATAGCATAATAAAAGTAGAGATGGAGTACTATAAGAATCCACAGGATGAAGCTATTACTTCCTGAAATCAGAAAGAACTTTCTGGAAGAAGTTACCTTGAGCATGGATTTAAAGGCAGGGTGTAGGAAAGAATTAATTAGAATTTGCTGCTAACCCAGAAGAAATACACTTAAATTAAGAGTAGGGGGGAGATTACTGTAACAATTCAGGGTGTTTGGGGGAAACTTAAGGCAGACATACAGCCAGGCCTCAGGAAGGAATTAGAATCCAGGGATTGTCCTTCCACCTGTGCTTCGTTTTTTCTCCCTGCAGACTTGCTTTCTCTGCTTTTCCATTCACACAGTAGACTGTCACTACCCCCTATGCTTTAACTGAAGGGCAGCAAGGAGAATCTTCTTGCCCCTATATTAAGTCAGTTTTATGCACTGTTGCCAGGAAAGGGCAGTCACAAGTAAACATAGCTTCCAGGGAAAGAAGCTGAAGAAGTTCCTAGATAAAGGGAGACAATTCACATGCTGGTCAGATACTCCCTGAAGTGTGGTAGTGTGCCAGAATTGTAGAACAGGGCCATTAGCATACAGGTTTAGAAGGGCATTTGAGGAAAGATAATGAAAGACTTGGGAAGAGTCATTGAGAAGAATAGTAGTATGATCTGAAGTATGCTTTGGACAAATTAATTTGACAACATCAAGTGTGATGAAATAAAATAATAGATTTCCTTTTGTCTCATTTTTGCCTTCATTGGTCTCACTGCTTTACATGCATTTCCATAAGCCATTTTCACTTCTTTTGTAAACAAGATGCAACATGATCTAATAATTGTCAATTTTTTTAAAAGAGAGTACAGAAGAGAAGTAATTCAACTTGGAATCTGTGTTACTTACTAATTTTCTTTGTGATCATAGCATGATCATAACTTCAAATTCTAGACCCAAATTTTCTAGTTTAAAAACATGTGAGAAGGCCAGGCATGGTGACTCACGAGTGTAGTCCTAGCCCTCTGGGTTGCTGAGGCAGGTGGATTGCCCTGAGCTCAGGAGTTTGAGACCAGCCTGAGCAAGAATGAGACCCCCAAACTAGCTGTTGTGGTGGACATTGGTAGTCCCAGCTATTTGGGAGGCTGAGGCAAGAGGATTGCTTGAACCCAGGAATTTGAGGTTACTGTGAGCTATGATGCCATGGCACTTTAGCCCAGGGCAACATAGTGAGACTCTGTCTTGGAAAAACATAAATTAATAAGTAAATAAAAATAAAAAATGTGAAGATTCAACTAGAACAAACATGGCTCTTGTATGCTTCTGGTCTCATTTGCCCAATCCAGACATCACGGCCAAAGTCATTGGTTCTTTCCCTGAGCCTAGCTTGGGCCTCAACACCCTTCTCCATTCTTTGGGCTGCTCATAAACATCAATTTACTGAAATTGAATTTGTTCAAGGACAAAATATTCTTCAGCACTAGACTACAATTCTAAATTGCTATGTATTTAGTATTTCTATATTGCTAATGATAGATAAAGCCCTTACTCCAACCCCCTTGCCTTAGAGAGGAGAAACCGAAGCACAGAAAGTGTGATTGGCACATGTCACACAAACTATTAATCTATATCCCAAGATCATATTTTTTGTCTACTAATCTTAATAGAAAAAATTGTCTTTGCTATTGTAATCCTGCCTGTGTGTGATTTTAACTTCTTTTGTAAACAAGATGCAACATGATCTAATAATTGTCAATTTTTTAAAAAGAGAGTACAGAAGAGAAGTGCTTTGGTTTGAATTATTTTCTTCCTTTCTCTTTTTTTTTTTCTTAGACAAGGTCTTGTTTTCTAGTTTGGGTTAGAGTGCAGTGGTGTCATCATAGCTCACTGCAGCCTCTAACAACTGGGCTCAAGTGATCCTCCAGTTTCAGCTTCCCAAAGAAATTGGGACTACAGGTTCATGCCATCATGCCTGGATAATTGAATTGTGTTTCTAAAAGCATGCAGTAGAATTTTCCAAATTAAAAAAAAATTTTTTTTTAAATTTTATACTTCTGACAAATGGATAGGACATTAGTACTTGAATTTATGTTTTCTGGTTAATTAAATCTGACTTGCAGCAGATCACTATTGACATACCGGTTGGCAATTAAGTCAACGCTTATTGCTATTTTCTTACTATTGTGAAATTGTAAATCTAACCTACTTGTGAATAAATGAATGTGTCTTTTTTGGCCGCTTACCTTCAGTGAGCATTACCTGGTTTGCCTGGCAAATTTGAGAACTGTACTTGGTCTTCGGTTAGTCATGTATTATTTCCTCTTCTTGCCTGTAAGAGAGAGATGCCCTGATTTCTTAGTTGCTAGAGAGGTGCAGAATCACAATATCACATGCTAGAGCTTCATAGTTCTTTAGGAGGTCACCTGATCTGGTCCTTGGAGTACAGGGAGATGAACTTTTTAATTAATTGAAACAGAAAACTACTAAACCCATTTTGAGCAAACTCGGGAGTTTGTATCTTCCTTTGGTGTAGTGCAGACATTTATTTTACTTTACAACTGCCCTTCAGGTAGTATTTATTATTGTGTCACAATTGGTCAACTGTGTATCTACTCTTGGAGGTCCTTGAAAAAAAGGCAAGTATAATAGCACTGTTGCCTGTTAGAACACCCAGAACATAGAGGAGGTTTGATAAGTACCCATTGGTTAATGCATGATGCAAATGTTCAACTGAGTTCTATTTTGTTACAAAGCATTATGGATTCCTGTGACCCTTTGTTTTGCCTCTTTGAAGTGTCCCAAATCTCTAGGACCCCAGAATAGAGACTAATACAAAGTGGCCAATCCAGAAATGTTTTTTAATGAATAAAACATGTCTTGACACCTTTTGAAAGTCAACTCATATTCATTTTTGTACTATTCCTATTTTCCCAATCTGTAATGTTATATTCTTCCACACCTAAATCTGCTCATACCTTGTTAAATTTCAACGTATTAATCTAACTATTAGATACACTAGGCAAAGATCTCTAAGTTTATAATTGCTTCTCCTGTTGAGATCTTCACTCATATTGTCAATTAAATTTAACATGCTATCTTGTGCAACTCTATGTGCAAAGTACAGAGGATGGGGTACATATGTAAGTCTTTTTAGGAGAAGAATAACTCTCCCAAAGGGGCACATTCTGTTGTCCCTTCATTGTGGCTGACTCCTCCTATTTCTGGGCTTTCTCTCATGCTCTTCCATTACCTAGGCAGTGTAGCAACATGGGGGCTCTTTGGCCAAACATCCTGAGTATGAATCCTGACTGCTATTATCTGAAAGTATGGCCTTGCTAATAAACTATTTAACAGAAAAAAATAAAGTATCTAACAGAAATAAAGAGTAATAAACTCACAGCACATAACTGCCCCTTTGAAAAGAAAGATCACAGTGCACAACTGCCCCTTGTTGGATTAACACCCAGGCCTAACTCATTGTCTTTAAGATCAGCCACATGTGACAATTTTCTAGTTTAATGTGATCAAGGAGACTGACATGCCAGCCTCATAGAGAAGAGGTTAAAAAACAAACAGATGCAGCCACTTCATAGCTGCTTCTGCTATCAGCTGGCAGCCATCATGCCCCACCTCTTTACCCTCAATATAAATCCCAAACGCCCTGCCTGTGCTTCTTTCTTTCTCTCTCATGCCATGAAAACTTTCTTTAAGACTATTCTAATCTTTACAAATTGGAAAAATTCTTTCTCAGCCTATGTTAGGAATTCCCACCATAATACTATCTAAGTACCTGACTTTGGAAAAGTTACTTAATCTGAGTCTCGGTTTCCTCATCTGTAAAACGGTCAGAATTACACTACTATGAGTTATTGGGAGGGTTATATGAAATAATGCATATAAAATGCTTACCACAGTGTCTGAAACTCAGTGAAGGCTGTTTTCTTCTTTAGTATAAAATGCATTTGTACTTTAGTTCCTCATAGCCTAGCCTTTCTTCAAGGCCAGCTCAAAAGTTCCTATCTCTATAAAGATGTCTGTTGCTAACCAAACTTATCTTTCCCTCTTTGAACATCTTTTATATTTACTAACTGTATGTCACAATTACTGTCTTTCTACATAGCACTATGAGATTCTCTAGTGGCCTGTGGTATCCAATCTTGTATGTGTGTTTAAAGATGTTCAGTACCATACTGCCTGTTCATAAAATTAATAATCCCCTGCATTTGTCTTCTCTATGGGGCTTAAGCAATATGGGAGCAAAGACTATGTAAGGCAAGACAGAGAATCTCAAGAACATTTTTTGACTTAATGACTGAAGAAGCCAGACCACAATGCCTTAGCTTCACACCAGATGCCATCCTCTCTCTCCAGTATCTCCTCTTCTTAAATCCTGCTTTCAGTTAACTGTTTTAAAATAGCCCATTTTTCTTCCTTGAAAAGCTTATCAGTGTTTAATGTCCAGAAGTTGACTATAACAGCCATTGGTTTGAGAAGGTTTTCTGGGTCAGATTCTGTTCCCTCAATTTGTTCCCTGAATCAAAACCTTGAACATTCTCCACAGCTGTATGGAATTGCATCTTGGCCTCTCTGTATTAGCCACATCAACTTGAGTAAAAGCCAAATCTGAGTTCTTGATTAATTCAAACAGTTCTAGAAAAAATCTCAAAGACTTACTAGCCAATTGTAGCTCGTGTAGGACAGAGAACTGTCTTTTCACTTGAGTTGGGGATTCCCTCTACTTCAGCCAGAGTTTCCTAGCCCTGCCTCAGCTGTCCAGTTAAATTGTGATGGGAATAAGATTCCAGATAGTGGTTAGACTTCTGGGGTGAAGGATGGGAGAGAAAAGATGTGAATGGAAAGCAAAACAGAAGTCGTTTCAAATGCAATGCTAACATTGTTTCTTTAGTATGTTAGTAGTTAGTTGGATGTTGGTTGTATATTCTACAACTAAATTGTGTGTATTTTGTAATGTATTTTAAAGTGGAAAAAGTGGGAATTACAAGCCTACTAAATACTATTTTCCTTTCCATATTCTGTATTCAAAATGCAGAGCCATCCAGTAGTTCTAAAGCTTAATATTGGAAAGGTTATCTAGTGTTACTCAGTCCACAGAAATTTTAAAGTAACAATTCTTAGGATGCTATTGGAGGTACCTCTGGCAACACCCCAAAGAAAAAGGGAAGACAGCAGTGGTGGATTCTAGGCCCCAAATCCCTTTCAATTGCATTTGATTGTTTTACAGGTTATGAATCTGGCTAAGTAATAGTTAAAAAATCAGGAGGTATGACAGAATAGCTGTCTTGTAACTTAAAAGGGTGTCAAATGAAATTAGACTCACGGCTATTGGTCTAAAAGAAATGAGGATAAATGGGTGAACATTTTGAAGACAGATTTTAATTTACTACAAATAGAATGACCATACTTTGCTGTTTGCTAAAGGCACTGCCAGTTTATGCCCATTCCAGGGTAAGTTAGTAACTTTCTTATAGTACTGCCTTCCACACTCTAAATGTAAGGAACACTTTTCTATCAAGTGTATCTAAGATTACAAAGGACGGCTTTCTGAAGCAGAAACAAAAGTGAATGAAGAAGACCAACTAGGGAGTTTTGCTTGATCAGTTTTCCAACTTGAGGTTTTTATTAGTATTCTCTGGGCTGTAGTCTGAGAAGCTGAATTTCAACAATCCCCTCAGTGATTCTATATATTGGCCATTTTGGGGAACTACTAAGACGGTTGGTTTGTAAGTTGTGGACTCCCAAGGTTACAGTTTCTCTAAATGATGGCTTTTATCAAATATCACTTCTCTACTTCATATTTAATAGCTAAACCCATAGATGCTATTATAAGAAATATTAATTTGGTACCTTTCAAACACATTTATCTTCATGGTTTTTTCTTCTGGAAACAAGTACTACTGAAATACAAACTTTTATATTATATTTATGTCTATACTTTCAGTATATAAATGGGTCCTAACACTCCAAAAGGATGGAAATTACTAAGGCACAGAATATACCTCATGTCACACACCTAAGCTATGACTGATGGTATGCTGAATAGTTAGCAGCCACCCAAACAGCTGCTTGTTAAGGGTTGGAGAAAACACCTGATTTGTATTTTACCAATCTCTGCAGTGTAAATACTTTTACATGGCTACCAATGTAACCAGTAATGCGAAATTAGGAAAAGATGCACACAATTGGCTCTGGCTGAGCTGGTGCCTGCTGAGTCTCATGGCTCCAAGTTTAGGGATCTTTTTATTACTCCAAAAACAAAGCTGTAATGTTAAAGATTTATGGATTCAGGGGCTATCACTTTGTATACTAACTCAAGTGCACAACTGTAAAACCCAACCCATACCTGGATTCCTGAGATCTTCCTTTTGCTTCCTATAAGCCTGCGCTGACCTTGGAGTTGCCACTCTTGGCTCTCCAGGAAGTCTCCCTGGGCTTTGCCTTCCTCCTTAGCCTGTTTTTTTCTTTTCAGGGTAGTCACTCACCAGGTCTCCACTTTGAGGGACAGCCCACCTGTCCCTCACCTTTTTTTTTTTTTTTAAACTTTAGACTTTATTAATGTACTTACATAATTATAATCTTTAAGTAATGGTCTCATAAATACAGGCTACAACTTTACATATACTAAGCAACAGCTGATTGTTTTTCCCACTAAAATACTTGGGTTAAATAACTGAGAGCATTTACTTTACTTTTTTCTTACTCTTTTTAAAACTATGGACTAGTCAACTTAGAACACATGCCATTCAATTTATTTCAGGCAGCTTCTCATCCCTATCGTAAGAGCTTATTTAAAAAGGTGCCAATAATCTTGATGACATACATGACAGGGTTGGGGAAGCCCAAGGTGAGCTAGGCATCTGTTATCATTAATTCACTGTAGGTATCCTAGGCTAATATATGCAATGAAAAGTGCTTTAGAGATGGCAGAGATGAAATTGTCTCCATTAATCCTATAAACGACCCATTTTAGCTTCAAATAATTGCCATTTCTCTACTGATGTTCTACCACACTTAAACGATAGAACTCTAACAGTAGTAACCAAAACTAAGGTAATTACAACCTCCACAAGGTCTTTTTTCCCTCTGTGACCATGAAAGTACTAATTTTCTCTTTACAAATGTTGCATACAATTTTGATTACAAAACTATTCAACTTTAAGGTTTGATCTGATCTGGTAAGAAAGTCCTTGCTAAACTAACAGAACTAAACTCACAGTATGTAACTGTGCCTTTGAAGAGAAGGATCATAGTGCACACACCTATCTCTTGTTTAACCACATGGGATGAAGATTAATTACCAGCAGCTTAAGTTCTCTTGATTGGTTTTCTAGAACTTGAAAAGGACTGAGCAGATAGGAGTGCAGACCCAGTTTGTGCCAGACCACTTTTCAAGGACCCTGATAAACCAGCCTCAGAGGAGAGGAAAAACAGACCCAGCCACTTCACAGCTGGCAGTATCACTCTTTTCTTTTTATTCCTATTAAAAATGCCAAACCACTTAACCCTGATGTGGCACAGGTCTGTGGTGTGTTGAGCCCTTTTCTCTCTTGGGAAAAGCAAAGTAGGCTTATTTCTATCTTAATCTTCATGTTAAGAATTCTTAGCCTATAATTTCCCACCCTAAAACTGGTCTTCCAAGGACCATCTGTCTTTGCTAAGCAATATTATCCCTGATCCTGCTAATTTTTATCAACTCTTTAATGCTTTCCAAAAAGTTGTGTAAAAAAAAAAAAAAGTCCTTATAGATGTTTAGTGAATAAAGGGTTGGGGGTTAAAGATCATGGGCAATGTGGCATACTACAAACTAGAGCTGTATCCTTCCACCCTTGGAGATCGTCTATATTCACAAATTAATAACTCTGGGCAATCTTTCAGAAAGGGATACAGTAGAAGCTCTAAGTTGACCATCCAAGGGACCACAACAAACTGGTCAACATACCAAAATGATCAATATAAGGAACTAGGCCTACTATCAATACATACATGATGGTGCATGTTTAGTTTGAAATCAGGACAACTTAAGGAGGTGATCAATGGAGGGGGAGGTGGTCAACTATGGAGGTTCTACTGTACTGTACTTAAATCTGATGGAATATACTTTTAGAAATACTGAACTAATAGTTTCCTATACCATCTACTTCATCACATTTCAAAATCTACATTCCACGTTGGATGACTTTTCAGTTTTCTGTATCTGATGGTTACCCACTACCCCCAACCACCATTTAATCTGTAGATAGAAAAAGATTGATGCATTCTGAGATCAAGGATTGGCCTGGTTTGTCTACCTTCCACGGTCCCTCTTAATATATGCAATGATCCTCTTAATCCTCTTGTAGATGTGATACCCAGAATAAAGAAGTGGTTTTTTAAAGATAAGAAAGCATTTTTATGTGGAAGAGTTGGCAAGCGACATTTGCTTTCTTACGCATACTTGAGTAGAATTAGTGGTATACTGGGTCAGGGTGTGTGAGGATAAAGAAGTTTGAGTAGAACGGAGTACAATAATAGGGGAACTCTGATATTCAGGCAGAAAAATTTAAATGGGAAGATGTTAAGATGGAACAGGTGTCGTTGCGAGAGAGGTTCCTCCAAGGGAAAGTAGTGCCTTTATTGAAACTGCGAATATAACACATTAGTTCATTTTTCTCAGGTAATGACATGGCTTTAAATCTGAGCAGCAACACCTAATATAATCCAGGTGGCTTCTGTAAACTTTGCTCCTATTTTATTCTTGCATTGGTGACCCTAGACTTCACCTTTTTCTCATGGTTCCTGTAGGCTTGATTCATTGTAACTGCCACTTGGTACTCAGTCTTGGGTCCCATGGCAACAGTCATGAACTCTCCTTACATAGGGTGATATCATTGGAGGGCCAAACCTGTCCTAAAGGAACAACAAAGTTACTAGCATATTTCTCATGAGTGTCCAGTGGAATTATATCATTGCTTTGAATTCTGAGATTTCTTGTCTTTGGGGAATTTGTTTTGCAATTGATCCAATCTGCAGGGAAAAGAAATACCCACCTGTCTTTGCTCTGAAGATATTTACCTGTTTCAAGAGATGATGAGAAATGTGGGAACCTCTTAATGTTGCCTCCTTCCACTGCCTCAGTTACCATTATCAACCTTGATGAAATGATTCCTGACATGAAACTCCCTACAGCCCACCTCTCTGCCAGCCGGGTCATTTGATGATTGCCAAACCTTTCACTCGCAGCTTTATTCTAATTCCCAAAGCTTCCCCAGTCAGATCTTATTCCTTTCTGTGTTTATCTGCTCTTGCAATGTAATATGGTCACTGTGTACTCACCTTTTTGAGACTTCCTGGGAATTTGTTCTCTTACTCAAATCTGATTCTTAAGAGATCACTTAATTTAAAGAGAAATGTTGAAACCCTCAATCTTTTTGTTCCCTTGTGACTTAGTTGTTTCTAGGAACTCTTAGTGGAGTTTAGGGGAAGACCATAGTTGGCATTTTAAAAAGATGATTACAACTGTTGTATCTGTTACTCAGTCACTAGAGGAGCTGAGCACAGGTGTGCTCAGTATATCGCATGCAGTAGTGTTTCAAATGATGTTCATGTTACCCCTGCCTGCCTTTTCATCCCTGGGCTGACATTACAGCTGGCCATGACCCCCCAAAATGCCTCTCCAGGCAAAAAGTGGCTCAAAGAGGTCTATTCCTAGTAGTTCAAAATTTCTTTCAATTTATTCTCTATCCAACTCTCCTTGTTCATCTCTGATACTTTGATGTCTGATGTTGTGACCTGGTGCTCACTGTCTTTCAGATTCCATGTTTTTTTTTTTTTTTTTTTTTTTTAAAACCCAATTTGGACTTCTCCCTGGCTTATGAAGTTTAACATCTCTATCTTAAACTCCCTGTTCAGCACACATTCTGACTTCCACATTCCTTACAATTACAGAAGAATACTACAGTCCTGACCAGTGTAGAAAGAACCTACTAACTGGGATGCATCTCTTAACCTTGAGACTAGAGGTTTTGAAATTTAGTTGGAACACAGTTCTTTCCCAGGGACTGTGGTTGAAGTCCAGATACTAGGGTATTGTGGATCATGCCACAGCTAGTGGCACTCATGGCTCAGCTAGTGGTGAAAAGGTTGGAGTCACTGAGGTGTCCTTTATTAGACGCTCCTGGATGAATCCTCTATTCTCATCCCTGTGCAATTAGGGATCCTGCCAGAGAAGTTCAAACAGCATTCTATCAGACATCCAGCTACAAATTTAGCTCTACATGTCAGCTCAGGGCTTTGGGATCCTGGGGACACTACCCCTAGTCCTTATTTTCTGTTAGTTATGGGTTGAAGGAAGTAGGGGCTCAAATACCTAGTTTTCTCCAACATCCCTGAAGTATCTCTTCATGGAGTGTATTAAGTTCTAGCCATGATTGACATGGTTGCTGAACTCATATGGAGTTGAGATGGTTTACTCACCTGGGTGAAGGGGTAGAAGATTGGATTTCTTTTAGTGATCCTTTTTCTGTTTAATTCTTTTCCTTAACATTCAATTCTTTCTAGAATAGGACCATCTGCTGTCATTTGGTATTTTTGGCTGGGAAGGATTTTTATAGGCCCTTTTGTGACTGGATTATAGATAATCACCTGTTTGCCACATGGAATCATGCGTATGTAAATCTGGAGCTCATCTTTTGATGTATGGATGCTGGACGGGGGGAAGGACATATTTGACATTAAGTGACAGCCTTGGTACGAAGAGAGCTGAAGCAACTGAGTTCTGGAGGCATTTAAATTGCTAATTGGCAGATGATGTACATCATATAATAAAGAACACAGGAGAAGAGAGGACTCTCACTTAGACTCATCAAATCCTCCTCCTGATTTCCTTAATAAGCTCCTTAAATTACAAGGTAATGAGAAAAGTGAAATAAGCTGAGTGGATTGTAAAAGACATTTTTAATTGACATTTTTATTGAGAATTGTAGGTTCACATCCAATTATAAAATAGAGGTCCCTTGTATACTTTGCCAAGATTTGCCCAAATGTAACATTTTATAAAATTGTAGTATAACATCATAAAGATACTGACATTAATGTAATTCACTAGAATAATTTAGATTCCCCAGTTTTACTTGCATAATGTGTGTATGTGGGGGTGTATTAAGTTTTACATTTTTATCACCTGTATAGGTTCGTGTCTCCCCTGCCATGGTCAAGGCACTGAACAATTTCAACATTGCAAAGATTTCTTGGGTTGCCCTTTCATAGCCACATTGATATCCTCCTGTCCCCATTCCCCACCTCCCTCAGTCCTGAACCTTTGACAACCACTAATGTCTTCCATTGAAATTTTATTACGTCAAAAATGTCTGTCACACCACCTGGGTAAAGGACTCAAATACAACTTAGACTTTACCTAACAAATCCAAACAATATAACCTAATTGTAGGCACCATTATATAAATCTGAAATTTTGAAAATTCTAAAACCCCAAAATGTCATAAATGGCATTAATATGTAATGTTTTGGGACTGGCTTTTTTTGCTCAAATTCCCTAGAGAGATTTATTCAAATTTTCGTGTGTACCAATGCTTTATTCGTGCTGAAAGTACTCTGATGTCCTTTAAAGCACATTTAGTCTTATTCCCTTTTGTCTATTACAGATAAAATTGCTATAAACATTTGCAATTTTTTTTATAAATGGTCATTTCTCAGAAGTAAATGTTAAGGAGTACAAATTTGCTAGGTCATATGTTTCATTTTTAAACTGCCTAATTTTCTAGAGTGGCTGAATTTTATATTCGTACTGCATCTTTGCTGGCATGTGCTATTGTCACTATTTTTTCTTAACCACTCTAATGGGTATGTAGTGATACCACATTTGGTTTTAATTGGCATTTAATTTAAATAATGACTAAAAGTGAACATCTTTTCATATGCTTATTTACCAAATGCATGTCTTCAGTGAAATGTTTCTTGTCTTTTGTCCATTTTCTGATGAGATTGCTTTGGTTTACTATTGAGTTTTGAGTTCTTTACATATTTTAGATACAAGTCCCTTACTGACCATGTGGTTTGCAAATATTTGTCTGATTTGTCATCCTATTCACTTTAAAACTTTTGCTCTGCAAAAGCCTTTATAATTTTGATCATTTTTGTTAATCGTATGATTTTTAGTGTCAAATCTAAGAACTTTGGGTAGCCCAAGATCCCAAAGACTTTCTCCTAACTTTTTGTTTTAAAGCTTTATATTGTATAATTAAGTATGGCCCATTTTACACTTGAGCTTAGCCAAAAGACTGGGAAGCAATCTGTGATCCATTTTGAGTTAATTTCTTTCTTTTTTTTTTTAAATTATTTTATTAAATCATAGCTACGTACATTGATATGATCATGGGGCATCATACACTAGCTTCATAGACCATTTGACACATTTTCATCCCAAAAGTCAACATAGCCTTCCTGGCATTTTCCTAGTTACCATGGCATGACATTTACATTTCACATTTGCTAAGTTTCACCCTTACCCTTGTAAGATGCCCCATAGGTGTGATGACTTCTAGGAGTCTTGTGGTTGAGTCTTTGGGATTCTCTAAGTATAAGATCATGTCATCAGCAAAGAGGGAAAGTTTGACCTCCTCTGCTCCCATTTGGATTCCCTTTATTTCCTTGTCTTGCCTAATTGTATTGGGTAGAACTTCCAGCACTATGTTGAATAGTAAAGGTGACAGAGGACAACCTTGTCTGGTTCCAGTTCTAAGAAGAAAAGCTTTCAGTTTTACTCCATTCAGTAAAATATTAGCTGTGGGTTTGTCATAGATAGCTTCAATCAGTTTTAGAAATGTGC
>CAUYPK010045884.1:0-38603 GCA_963574355.1 Loris lydekkerianus
CAACAAAAATAAACAAATGGGACTTCATTAAACTGAAAAGCTTCTGTACAGCTAAGGAGACAACAACCAAAGCAAATAGACAACCTACACAATGGGAAAGGATATTTAAATATTTTGAATCAGACAAAAGCTTGATAACTAGGATCTATAGAAAACTCAAATTAATCCACATGAAAAAGCCAACAATCCCACATCAATGGAGAAGAGACATGAATAGAACCTTCTCTAAAGAAGACAGATGAATGGCTAACAAACATATGAAAAAGTGTTCATCATTCCTATCTATTAGAGAAATGCAAATCAAAATCACCCTGAGATACCATCTAACCCCAGCAAGAATGGCCCATATCACAAAATCTCAAAACTGCAGATGCTGGTGTGGATGTGGAGATAAGGGAACACTTTTACGCTGCTGGTGGGACTGCAAACTAATGCAACCTTTTTGGAAGGAAGTATGGAGAACCCTCCCCTTAAAGAGCTTAAGCTAGATCTCCCATTTGATCCTGCAATCCCATTACTGGGCATCTATCCAGAAGAAAAATAATCCTTTTTTCAAGAAGCTCATTTTGGGGTAGTGCCTGTGGCTCAAAGGGGTAAGGCACCAGCTCCACATGCCAGAGGTGGTGGGTTCAAACCCAGCCCCAGCCAAAAACTACAAAAAATGAAAAAAAAAAGAAGCTCATTTTCTCCATTGTCTTCATTGTTGTCCTGTAATTCATTGTTACCTCTCCTCTTTGGCGAGAAGGGCTCCTGTGGAAATGTAGTTTATAACTGGGGCACGTATTCTGCCTTGCTGGTCAACTTGTTACCCTGCACCCTGGTGGTCAGCACCCTGAATCCCAGTGGTCAGCCCCTGCACACTTTTCTCCCAGGACAGAGGTTGGAATCCTGTGGTCAACGGCCATACGGTCCCTGCATGTAGGATGGTGGGACCTCCCTCTGGCCTGTGGCCAGCACATGTCTGAGCCTGGCCTGGGGAATAACGCTCTCATTCCTCCTTCATTCCCTCATGCTCACTAGTCTGCTGGTGATTGTGCAGGGGGAGCCTGCCACATGGGCAGCAACCATAATGGTTGGTCTGCCTGAAAGTGGAACTCCACCACACGTCTGCTACCTCCATACCCTTTTCTCCTTCAACGACATCAGACATCAGACTCCTCAGTCCCTCCACCCACTGCACTAGGAAGCACTGACTTCCCTGGGTTACCCTTCTTTATGGCAGTCCGGTGCATACGTACCTTTTCCTTGGTGTCATTCTGCTGATGAAACCACGTCCATGTCTTACACTGAACCCCTGTATACTATGCCCCAAACCTTTGTTGCCAGGATATTTTTGTCCCCACCTGCAGGCACTGCCACTGTGAGGTTGTCTGGGCCATTGATGGCTACCCCACCACCAGTGCTGTGGGGCTTGGTGAGGGCAGCACTGAGGGCTGGCAGGTGGAGAGGGGCAGGAGCAGTGGGGCTGTGGGGTCTTGGCCTGGCTGATCACGGTTGTCCTGATGAAGCCTGAGGCTGCCAGTGTCTTCTCCTGAGATGAGACGGGGACTAGGCTGGTGGTGGCCAGGCTGCTGGGGCTGTCTGCGGTGCTGCTCTCCTCTTCCACTGTATGTCTAATTATAGAACCCAGGAAGATAATGGTCAATATTTCACATTAGGTTTAACTTTTGCTATCGATTTCTTGTGGGTAACTTTTAATAGAAAACAAATTCCTTCCTGTTATTTGCATAAGAAAAGTTTTTAACTTGGTTGAGTTTTAATATTTATGATTTTTTGCATTTATTGAGGTAATCTTATTATATATATATATTTTTTATTCTGCCAATGTGTCAACATAAATTGATTTTAAAATTTAAATCACTTTGCATTTCTAGAATACATTTAATTTAGCTTATTTCTTTTGCATAAATGTGAACTTAATTTGCTGTTTACTATTCAGTATCTGTCTTTGTGAGTACAGTCGACCATAATTTTCTTAACTACTATATTGTGATGTTTTTATGTATGTATTAGGATTAAATTAATCTCTTGGAATAATAGCAAATGTTTTCTGGTTTTTGATCTTTAGAATGTTTTATATAAAAATGGCTTTATTTTTGCTTCAACACTGGAGGAGTTTGTCAGTAATATAGGCTTGTAGTTATGTTTTTAAGAGGTTTCTAACATACAGATTAAATTTCATTATAAGACATAAAACTAATTAGATTTTCTGTTTCTTCTTGTGTCAAATAAATAAATTGTATTTCTAATAAATTTGTTCATTTTATCATACTTCTTGGCATAAAATTATTCATAATTTTGCACTATCTTTTTAACATGTATGGAATCAGTAGTAATGTTTCTCTCTTCATACTTTGTATTGGTAATTTTTATTTTCTTCCTTTTTTATTCATAAGTTTGTTAAGGCTTTATTACTTTTGGGCTGTAGCAACTAAAGTGTGTATTTGCTAATTTTCTCCATTGTATATATTCTTTGCTTCGTTTATTTTTGATCTTTTAAAAATATTTTCTTGCTTCTTTGGATGGAAGTTTACATAATTACATTTATTTTTAAAATTTATGTAGTCAAGGCTATAATTTCTTTCTAAGTCCTGCATTTTATGAGTTAAACTATGTCATTTTAAAATTATTTTTAAGTTTCTAGCTTAAATTTTTTTTTTTTACCCAAGTGATAATTTTCTTTTGTTTCTTTTAAATTATCTAGTTGTCCTTTGAATATTTATTTCTTCATCAGTTTATTTGGTTGGAAAACACAGTCTGTATGATTTTAATAGTTTCAAATTTCCTGAGTGTTGCTTAATGATATGGTCAATTTTGGTAAATTTTCTATATGTACTTAAAAATAACATTCATTCTATAATGTTTAGATATAACACTTTGCATATCTTCCTGGTGAAAAGTTGATTCACTTTGTTTCATATCTTCTCTATCTTAACTATACATCACACACGTACATGCCTGTAAATGTACGTACCATGCACACTGCCACACACATGTATTTACGCTTTTGAGCCTATTCTGTCAATTACAGAAGGAAGACAGTTGAAACACTGAACGGGGATCTGCGTTTCTGATTTTCTCTTTCAGTTGTGTCAGTTTTGGTGAGATAGATGTCTTCATTTTATCCTCAGCCCTGTGGCACAGCTTTTGTGTGGTCTTAACAGACAAGCAGAGTCGTCGTCAAGTCGTTTCTTCCTGAATGATTTTTGCAGTACCATGTTTGTCTTCCAAGAGTGGTAAAATTACAGATTTCTTATTTTTGTAGCTTCTTAGCAGCCACTTTCTGCTTGGTCTTAGTGGTTCACACCCGGTAAGTACAATTAGTAGCGGGCAAGTGTTTTGAGTGGAAATTGCAGGAGGAGCGTCGGGCTCATTTCTACGAGGCTCTCTTTTTTTCCAGGAACTTGAGATCTCAATTCTTAGAGTCCCGTACCATTTGATTGCTCTACAAGTTGTTCAAATGGTTTTATTTTTTAATCCACCTAATTTTTAGAGTTGTCACTGTCAAAAGGGTAGGTCTGAGATCATTGCTGTGCCATGGTCCCCTTATTTATTTCAACTGCTTGCAAGTCTTCCTGAGGGCAACTGGAGTGCTGCCTGAGAAATCTTCATACGCCTAGTGCCTTGCTAAGAATGTGGCAATTTATCAAGTAATTCTTCCACTTTTCCTTTCAATCACTGACAGGTGCTACAACCAAGGTAACACAATGGAGTCAATTCATGGCTGGTAGTTGGAAATAGCTGGATGTTTAATCCAAATTTTACGTTACCAAGCATCTTCACCAAGTTATTTCACATGATTTTGTACAAAAAGAATGATTCCATTTTGCAATGTTTGCATGAAAATTAAGCGCCATAACACATAGTAAGTGCTCTCAAATACACAGCTGATTTCTTGGAGTCACCACTCAGTTCAGTGACATATTTTAATTGCAATGGCCAGGTCAGCACTTGTTTTTTCCAAAGAAGGGCAAGAAGAATGACATCCTTAGGTCCTTGGACAACGTTTCAGTTTTACAGAGTCAGTGATAGTGACACAGATGACAGGAGGCTGGTACTCCCAGAACTCTCCGATGCTGCTTCACTTTACTGGTGTGCTCTGGGGAACAGGACATAAACCTGAAAGGTACAGTCCCACAGAAAAGAAGTCTATTTCATCCTCCCTCTCTCTCTCTCTTTTTTTGCCTCAGAGTTAGCAAGGAAGTTAGCCTTAAGAAAGTGAGAAAACTAAAATTCAGAAACTAACTGAATCCTGTGCAGAGTCTCATTTTCTCTCCTTAAATCAAACCACTTTATGTCAAAAAGGAAAAACACTCAGGAGAGTTGCCCCCACATAGCTGAGGACAGCTCTTTTGATCCAGCAACAAGACGTTATAAAGACGTGAGCACAAGTCAAGGCTGTCATCTGAACAGACCTGGTTCCACCATCCGCCTATGCAGCCCGTGGGTGCTCTATCCGGAAGGGGAAGCTCACCCTTCATTTTTTCTCCAGAATCACAGTTTTATTCTCTTTATCTGATTTATCATTAACTTCTCCAAATTTGTGCTTCCCCCGAGCTATTCAAGCAGAATCTCCAGGGCTTTAAAATGGTTTTGTTCTTGAGAAAGTAATCTTAGGAATTATGTAAATATGGTACTTGAAAACCGTTAAAATCATGTATGTGGGAAATAAAGTATTATGGAGGCATTTATATCTCTCCCTTTGTGGATTATAGTTAGAATTGAGTCATGAATAGGAAAATGTAAATAAGCTTATTTTCTACCACGTAAGGAGATAAAATGTTCAATAGCACAGTCAAGATCCTCTCAATTTAGTTTAGAGCAGGGAGTATTCAAGTTTAATTGAAATGTTGATATTAAAATTTTTGCAAATAAAAAAGAAATAGTATTACAGAAAATGATGAGAAAAACAACTATTACCCGGGAAATACCATTTACTGTGCATGATCCTGGAGAGCAGATGAATGTCTTTCTAAGTTAAGTTCAATTTTCTTCCAGTCATAAATCCAGCTGACCTGAACAAACTGGGACGTTCACAGCAGACTTTGTAATAATGTGGTCAATTGTGCGAGTGCTTCTCCGGCCTCTGAAGGGAGTTTGGGAGTGAGGGTGCAGCCTGGCTTCACTCTCCTCACCTTTTCTAGTTTTTATCTTGTTTTCCTGGAGCGCCACCCCTCGTGACAAGGGAAGGCACGGATGATAGGCTTTTGTTTAGTTTTTATCTCCATACCAAAAAAAATAAAATAAAATAAATGCATATGTTTTGCACTGACCCTGGTGCATCTTTCACTCATTAAAAGATTCAGCAAGGTGTAAATCTTGGAAGTAAGCACCTGATAGTAATTAAAATGCCACACACAAAGATTTAAAATCCATCATCAGAGAAAGGATTTCAGTGTGGACCTTACTTCGTAAGTGGAATCCATACAAGCTGTGGAAAAGTGGATATTTAACCAAATAACTCTTGGTTGTTTATTTGTTTTATTTTTTCTGTGTATCTTCAGCTACCATAAGAGTTTCCAAACCTTCAGCTTAGGAAAAATATGTGATGGCTTATATTTTATGACATTCACGTGAAATTTCTTTTTCACATGAAATAGTTTATCTGTATACACAGATAAATAATTTTCCATACATCATACACTTTGGCTAAATCATATCGGTCGCCAATTTGTCATAGTGCTTCTTTTACATTTTGAAGCAATATATTATTAAGGACACAGTTTCAACCCTCTGTTTACTCTTCCTGAAGGGTTCTTTTTCCCTCCCTCTGTTGAAATACTCACTGCCTGAATTTGGTGTTTGTTAGTTTGTGTAAGTACCTACGTCCACATGTAGATTTCTCTCCATGTGTTTATTTCTATGGAATGTATGCAGACACGTGCACATGCACATATATGTGTGTTGGATATAATATATAAAGTGTGCTGCATGTTTACAAATGCCAGAAAAATGACTTATACTGGACACTTTCCAACTTCTAGCTCAGTCATTTTAGCTGCTACAATGTGAATAGATCAAAATTTATGTAGTCATTCTCTTGATGTTAGATTTTAAAGTTCTTTCCATTTTTCATTTTTACTAATGCTGCGATAAGTATTTTTGTAAATGACTCCTTGATACACAGGTGAAAGTCTCCCTAGGACATGACTCGTGCTCAGGAGTGGAATTTCTGGACTGAAGGGTGCACGTATCTTCCCTCTACTTTTTGTTAGCAGCTGTCCAAGTTATACCACCACCAGCGGAAATTAGAGGTCCAGTCTCTCTACATCCTTTTTGACATTTTATTGTATAGATAACATATTGTAGAGTATTGATTCATCATAAAATTAAATGAAGCATAGCTCCAGAAATGCTAAATTAATCTATGGCCTCAAAGAATGTTTATCAAACAAAATTAACAAAAGTTAACAAAATTAACAAATTTATCTTGGTTAGATAGATATTAGTCTTATCTAATAAAACACTAAAAATCAAACACTATCAAACTCTTTCTTTGTATATATCCTGTATTTTATTTATTTTTTTGAGACAGAATCTCTCTCTGTCACCTAGAGTAACCTCAAACAACCTCAAACTCCTGGGTTCATGCAACCCTCTTGCCTCAGCTTCCTGAGCAGCTGAGACTACAGGTGTGTAACCACGTTGCTGGCTATTTTTTTTTTTTTTTTTTTTGTATTTTTAGTAGAGATGAAGTCTTGCTTTGGTCAGGATGGTCTTCAACTCCTGAGCTGAAGTGATCCTCCCGCCTCAGCCTCTGAGAGTGTTGGGATTACAGGAGTGAGCCACCAGGCCCAGCCGGTGTACTTAGATATAGAAATATGTTTGAAATCTCCAAGGAACGAAATACAAATCCAGAATGGATTATCTTTAAGGTGGGAAAATAATAATGACATTTCCAAAGCTGTCCTGCAAAAGCTCCCCTGTGGCAGCCAGCCGTGTTTGCAGTGTGGTGTGTGTTTAGAGCAATAGCACCTTAACTGGTCACTAAGCCAAAATCCTCCACAAGGTTCTAAAACACTTTTTCTTATGTGCTGATTGCCCAAGCAAGTAGAATGCTTGTTCTTCCCTGAGCTCAGGTTGTACAGACCCTTATTGCACAATGCCGAGCTAGGACTAATCCCCCAACACCACGGAGCCATGAGAACCAGGCCACTAAGAGTCTGTCACCTCCCACTGTACATACGTGAGTAGAAAAAATGGCAGGCACGTTTACTGAAAGTAAAAAAATGGTTTTAGTATCAAACGGATTATTTTTATCTCATTTTTGTCTTCATAAAGGGGCAAAGTCCTCTGATTTCTTTTCCTCCCATGACTTTTCAGATGGTGGTAAAAACACACCAAATACAATAAAAACTTTGGATGTCCACAATGCAGGTGTACATTTCTAAACAACTAAGGGTAAACTGTAAATATCTTACAACAAAAAATAAGTGAGGTGATGGTTCTTTTCATTAGTTTGATTTAAGCATTCCATATTGTATGTCAAATCATCACATTATACCTCACAGATGAGTTATGATAAAAAATTTTTTTAAAAAGCTTTGGATATCTAGTTGTATGTCCTAAAATAGCTGACGAAAGCTGAGAATTATGAAAAAAAAATACAATCCCACTTTGAATATTGTATTTTGGCTTAACACCTGTAATGGTACATGCATTTTATGGGAGAGTTCAGATTTTCTCTTAGAGGACAGATCTGTTGACTATGTTTCTGTTTATTCTTCGTAGCACAAACCATAAACAAAGTTTAATCTATGATTTCCAAGTCTGATACTGTAGAATGGAGCATGATTTTAAAGAAACTTTAAAGAAATCTTCTGGGTCTTTGTAAGTTTTCTTTGGTTCTGCGTTGGCTCACCCACATATAATTTAATGCTATTTTTAATTAGTAAATTATAATAACCAAACTTTTGGAAAGCGTTCAACAAAACTTTCACAGAAATAAACACTTTGTGGCACTTGTATTTTATCAATGTGCATACTATTTACTTAAACAACACAACTGTCCTAGCAGACGTGACTGCGGCAGAGACAGTGTGAGCAGGTTGGGGCTGACTCCTGAAGAACCTTGACTTCTGTTCGTGGGGCAGCACTGCTGGCTGCACTGGGGGGAGTTCACAAGCTGAGGACATTTCCTGGGGTGCCAAATGGACAATAGTAATTCATGTTCGTGTGGGAAAAGGAAAATTTTTAAGAGAAAAACCTTTCCTATCCTCATAGTCAAAGTGAATAAGGCAATGCAGAAATCAGTTTCTTTGGTTTAATTAGCTATTTCTGAGGCTAATTAAAAATAGAAAGAGGGCAGTCTAGGGTGTTCAAAAGACTTTTTAAAAGATTGAAAACCAACTTTGACTCAGGAAGGCTTTGTGGCTCACAACAGAGCAGAAACACAGCTCAGTGTCAGCAGCTCAAGTGGCAGACCTACCAGGCTCTCGATTGCACAGCAAGCCGGGCAGTTAGGACTCAACCCTGCGTGGGGACGAGGCCTCATGCAGCACCTGGCGTCAGATGAATGGCCTTAGAGGAAGGCACGATACAGTCCCAGCAGCCCCTGAGAAGACGCGAAGGCTATTGGCAGCTGGTGTCGAGTTGCTGCCTAGAGACAGGGACAGAAGAGAACAGCAGAAGGTACCTCAGGACCTGGCCGCGCACTCAGAGACCATTGGTGGTAACTCAGGAGCCAAAGCCATCGGTAAAACCAGGGACTCAGAAGAGAGAATCAAATGCTCCCATAAACAAAAACCAAAATGACAACGGCAGCAGCACACCACTTCTCAAGAAATTCTCTGCCAGTGAGAGCTTGAAAATTAAGTCTCCAAAGCCCGAGAAGGACTCGAGTCCATGGAGGACTGAGACGAGTCACACATCTGCCTCCTCCCTGGCCATTCCCCAGGCTCTGACCTGCAGGAATCTTTATTGCTGTGTGTTGAAGCTTCTCAATATAGCCCCAATATTCTTTCTCTTATTTTCCATATTTCCACATACTATATTCCTTTATACTTGTCTGGGTTCATTCCTCAGTCTTAATTTTCTCACTGTTTTTTGTAGCTATACTCAAAGTAGCATGCATTCCATAATTTAACTTAAATGTTAATATTTTCATTTCTAAAATTAATAATCAATAATCTAAAACAGCCTCTATCTGGTTTTGGTTCATTTTGCTTTGTCTTTGTTTCAAAGGTTGTGTTTTTACTTTATGGACATTTTTCCTTCTTTTATCACTTCAAAGATGTTTCAAAAATCATTTATAATATATAAATAGTGCATTATATTATATGAGTCAATATAATATCCATAACAAAATATTTGGTAAAGCAGTATTAATATTCAACAGAAAAATTTTTTCAGAGAGTTTTTCAATTTTTTTCATATATTCAGGAAGAAATTATTCTAACCAATTAGACATCATTAAACAATGAGGAATGAAAAAGATACTTTTAGAAATAATAAAGCTTAGAGTTTATAATTGAGAGATTCTTGACGAGGCATTACTAAAAGAAGATCTGCAGCAAGAAGAAAATAAAAGCAAGAAAAGGAATGTGATGCAATAAATACCCAGCAGCAAAAACCGTGGTACATTTGTTGGTAAGGCTATTAAAGATCTGGAAATGGACAACTCCAAGTCTTAGAGGATAAGTGCAAAGGGGTTTGAAGATCATTAATTTTTGGTTACTTGGGAGGAGAAAAGATATACTGAGTGACTTTAGAATTTCTTGGGACTATATAAAGTGAATGTTAATATTAAACATGGAAAAGTAAACACTGAAAAATATAAAAACTCATTCCTTCCTAGAAAGCATTTCCTGTGGGAAAGTTACATGTATGTGAGACAGAAAGATCTGAGGAAAACTGAATAATCTGACAGACGGCAGAAAATGAAATAAAAAAGAGATAAAAGATATAATGGTTAAAAAAATAAAAAAGATTGAACAAATAAATCCATACTTATAATAAGATATTACATAAAAGATGCTGATTACTAGATACTATGTAAATAGTATATATTTATGAATTATGTTACTTACCTATTGAAGAATGCTTAAAGTAGTGCAGAGAAGTTCAAAATAAAATAAATAAATAGGCTATAATATACTTACCAAAATGCCAAAATAAATAAATATGCTATATTATGCTTACCAAAATACATACTAATATTAGGCAAAATAATTAAGAAAAAATAATTATTAAGGTTGGAGAGGCAACTTTTAAAATGATGAAAGGAGAAGATAGGATATAGAACTTGTGCACATTTTTCTGCTTGAATTTATATGGCAAAATTCAAAAGGTTTGCAAAAGTAATCTCTGAAATATTTTCGTATATCTAAGAAACTAAATGTATGAAACATACACAATTCGTAAGCATTCAGACTATTTGAATGAAATAGATAAACAATTGATTAATTTGATCTAATAGATCTAAAAAATACAGCTTGTGTATTCTTTCTAAGCAGAAATAAAAAACTTAGCAAAAATTAACATAGTCAATGTGAGAGACCATGAAAGCGTAACTTACCACACTTGCAGATGTAACAACATGGTCATATTTTACACACAGGCAAATTATTTGATCAAATTCAAATAGACATATATTTGAATACCCAAGATCAGACATATATTTCTTTAGCATCAGCTGTGGGATGGGAAATTTTCTAGGCATTGGAGATGCCTAGATAAGTGAGACAGACCCAGTCTCTGCCCTCCCAGATCCTGCCTCGTAGTGGTCAAGACAACCACAGAACAAACCACATATGCATTTGCATGAACCCGTGTAGTACCTTAGATATTTTAGATGGTATGGTCAAGACTACCTTCTTGACGAGATAGCATCTGAGCTTGCACTTGAACAGGGAGAGGAAATCATCCTTGAGAAAATTTGAGGGAAGAGAATTTCAGGCAAAAGGAAACCAAATGTTCCAGGAATAGCAGCTTCAGTAGACCTGGGGCTGACGAGAGGATTAGAGAGGTAGGAGACAGGATCGGACCAAATAGGGCCTTAAAGGTCATGGAAAACATTCCAATTAAATTATACATCTGATGAAAAGTCATTGAAGAAATTTGAAAGAACTACATTAAATAATTTGCGTTCTTTAAAGGTCATTGTGCTTTTTGGCAAAATTGACTCTCCTCCCAGAGAGCAGCAAGGAGGCAGTTGAACTGAGAGAAGGTAGTGTCTAAATCTGCAGCGGCTAAGGGACTACCTTTATTAGTGCTTTGAAAGATAAGGCTGTTTGGATTTGCCAGAAAATCAGATGTGAGAAATGCAGGAGAGAGAGGGGTCTGGAAGGAGAGACTTGGACCTGAGTCTGTGTGAATGGGGGGGCCATTTATTGAGATGAGGAAGTTTAGGAAAGAAGCAGAATTGGGAAAGAGTCTGTTTTAGGTACATTGAGTTTGGGATGACTATTAAATGTGCAAGAGGAGATGCTGAGTAACAAATTGTTACAACTCCTGGGAAACCGCAACCAGGTGGGAAAGTCCTGCACCTGATCAGTGGCGCCTGAGACAGACAGACTGTGTCTGTCTCCCTTATTGCCTGCCCGTGGGCAAACGTCATGTACCAGTCAAGCATCATCGTTTGTCCAAGGCAGCAACATCTCAAGGACGTGGTGTTACGGTAATGTTTCCTTCAGCAATTTCTAAAGAGACCCTTAGAATTATTTATATATCTAACCAATGTGTTTCCAAAATACGTAGTAATTGGTACGTAATAACACAAAAAGTTTTTAAAATGTGATGTAAGTATTGAAAAGGAAAAGACAGAATTATGGTTGCTTGTATCTAATATGCTTTTATACATGTAAAAATTCAAGAGAAATTTCAGAGAATCTGTTAGAATTAATAATAGTTGAGCATATTTTACTCTATCAAATCTATTTGATTTTTATTGCAACTGTAGAAAATTACCATGAATTTAGTGGCTTATAAAACACAAATTTATCATTTTATAACTCAGAAGATCAGAAGTCTGAAATGGGTCCTTGGAGAGTTGCATTCTTTCTGGAGGGTCCAGTGGCCAATTGGTTTCCTTGTCTTTTTCTGACTCTAGGGGACACCCACACTCCTTGGTTTGTGGGCTCTTTCTCCAGTTTCTAGGCCACTAGCATTTTTAACTGACTTTAAGACCCTTTGGCTGCTTTCTTTCACTGAAAGAATCCATGTACTACATTGGCTTGCTAGGATAAGCCAGCTAATTAGCAAGTTAACTTGATGTGCAACCTTAATTCCCCTTTGCTGTATAATCTGACATGTCTACAGGTTCTGAGAAATGAAGATGTGAACATTGGGGACGGGGCACCCTTGCACTGGCTATGCAAATCAACAAAATTGAAATGGTTGTTATTTCTCTGTATCAACAATAGTTATTTTAAAACATTAATGCTAATAGCTACTGTGTAAGAAAAGCAAAGATTATTCAATGGCTGGGAAAAAGTGGAACAAATGTTGTGAAGATAATTACAAAACCTTATTGCAGGGCATGAAATAGGGCCTGTGTGAATAAAAAGATATACTACATTAGATAAGTATAAGTAGATAAGACATCATAAATATGTCACTCTTCCTCAGATAAACCTACAAATGCTACATGATTCTAAACTAGAAAACTGGTTTCAAAACTGAAGACCTTCTGAAGACTTACATCCATTTTAAGAACTCCCAGCCTGGAGTTGGGCGACGTGGCAGGAGCATGTGGTATTTGTGGTCGTGGCTAAATCTGTAAATGACTGATTGGCTGCCGTTTATTCTAGAGAAAGAATCCAAAGGACAAGAGCAGAGTGACGAGAGTCTGATCGCTCACCAGGGAGCCACTGCACTGGGTGGGAGCAGTCACTAGGAGCAGAACCAGGCCGCCTGACTTGGTTTCCCTTCTTCCTCTCCTCTTGGACTTCTCTCCGCATGCTGTCCTTTCATCTTAGCATCTATACCCAAACCTGCTGCTCCCCACACCCAGCCATTTAGTTCAAAACAAATAAATCTGGAATTGTGAGTGGTACAGATGCTCCAGGCACACCCTACCCTGCTTCATTCACCTGGGGAAGGCAGTCCAAAAAAAGAAAAAAAAAATTTGTGGGTGGCACCTGTGGCTCAAAGGAGTAGAGTGCTGGCCCCATATGCTGGAGGTGGTGGATTCAAACCCAGCCCTGGCCAAAAACTGCAATAAATAATAATAATAATAAAATAAATAAATAAATAAATAAAAATAAAATAAGTAAGTAAATAAGCAAGCTATGGAAAGAATTGTCACCAACAGAAGCAAGATCACCAGATATGTAGCCTTTGTGCATATTTCAGAAAGTACTTTTTCTTGAACTTTTTAATTTATTTTGCAACAACCCCATGGCATAGAGATGATGGTGAAATTATCCCCTTATTATGTCCCCTCAGACTTTAGAATCAGGACATAATTCTTCCCTCCTCCTGATCCAGCATACCTCTTTTCATTAGTGAATATCAGATGAATTCAGCTCAACACCTGTTTTTTATAGCCGTATTAGACTAGGCTTTGGTTATGATTAATCTCTGCATTCTCAGGGCAGTGTCTGACTTTTTGTTTCAATAGTCTTATATAATCTGTACCCTTTGTTATAAAAAATTCTTTGCAAATAAATAATGTAAAAATTATTAATAAATAGAAGTATATGATGTAAAAAAGAAAGAAAAAAGATTCAAGAATGACCAAGAAAATTATGAAAAGGCGTGGGTCCTTAGCACACATAAAGGTTTTTTATGAGGTCTAACTATTAACAGCATGAACTCATCCCAGACAGAGTGCTCCGCACCTCACTGGGAAACAGCACCAGGGTACGCGGGAGGCTGCGCACACATGCGAGTGCCTGGTCCACACTTCACGCAATTTTTTGGGATTCTTTTTCTGGAATAGCCATCAGAACTCTTGTCATATTGGCCCTGACAATTAAGTTTGGGAACTTGTCCTAGAAGAATTGCTGCACGCCTCAGTGCTGTCTGTCACGGTCACATTTGAAAACTCCCTTTAGTGATATGGTGACCGTACTGAAAATATAGGGACCAAACTGAAAATATCTCAAAACACAATGTTGAGTTAAAAAAAAAACAGATTGCTAAATGATACAAGAATAGGCCAACCACGTTATGTTTCAGACTTTTATTTGTGGCTATAGGTATGAGTAAAAGATCATAAATATAAAATTGAATGACACAAACCAAATTCTTTGTTTTAGGGAAATGGTAGAGGGGTATATGCCTGGAATTGTAAAGGTCATGGGAGAAAAAACAAAAGACATCTCAATTTCCTGTTAATGTTTTAATTTTTCAATAAGAAAAATTTCATTGTAAACAAGGAAAATATAAATATTTGTTTACTCAAGATGACTGTTAGTTAAGGGTCTGTCATATTCTGTAGTTTTCTATAGTTTAAATTCTTTAATAGATAAAGAGACAACAAAGAACAAACATTTCTCAAACCATAGAAATGCATAATTTTCTCCAACAAAGGCCTTGAAATGTAGCCAAAATGCAGAGCCTCCAGGAACCCATTATATAATGTAAAAATGCACACTCTCCAGAAACCCAGTATATAATGTGAAAATGCAGAGCCTCCATGAACCCATTATATAATGTGAAAATGCAGAGCCTCCATGAACCCATGATATAATGTAAAAATGCAGAGTCTCCATGAACCCATTATATAATGTGAAAATTCAGAGCCTCCATGAACCCATTACATGATGTAAAAATGCACACTCTCCATGAACCCATTATATAATGTAAAAATGCAGAGTCCCCAGGAACCCATTATATAATGTGAAAATGCAGAGCCTCCATGAACCCATTATATAATGTAAAAATGCAGAGTCTCCAGGAACCCATTATATAATGTAAAACTGCAGACTCTCCGGGACCCATTATATAATGTGAAAATGCAGAGTCTCCATGAACTCATTATATAATGTAAAAATGCAGACTCTCCAGGACCCATTATATAATGTGAAAATGCAGAGTCTCCAGGAACCCATTATATAATGTAAAAATGCACACTCTCCATGAACACATTGTATAATGTGAAAATGCAGAGTCTCCAGGAACTCATTATATACTGTAAAAATGCAGACTCTCCAGGAACCCACTATATAATGTGAAAATGCAGAGTCTCCATGAACCCATTGTATAATGTAAAAATGCAAACTCTCCAGAAACCCATTATATAATGTGAAAATGTAGAGCCTCCATGAACCCATTGTATAATGTAAAAATGCACACTCTCCAGGAACCCATTATATAATGCAAAAATGCAGAGTCTCCATGAACCCATTATATAATGTGAAAATGCAGAGCCTCCATGAACCCATTACATAATGTAAAAATGCACACTCTCCATGAACACATTGTATAACGTGAAAATGCAGAGCCTCCATGAAGCCATTATATAATGTAAAAATGCAGATCTCCAGGAACCCATTATATAATGTGAAAATGCAGAGCCTCCATGAACCCATTATGTAATGTAAAAATGCAGAGTCTCCAGGAACCCATTATATAATGTAAAACTGAAGACTCTCCAGGACCCATTATATAATGTGAAAATGCAGAGTCTCCATGAACTCATTATATAATGTAAAAATGCAGATTCTCCATGAACCCATTATATAATGTGAAAATGCAGAGTCTCCAGGAAATCATTATATAATGTAAAAATGCAGACTCTCCAGGAACCCACTACATAATGTGAAAATGCAGAGTCTCCATGAACCCATTATATAATGTGAAAATGCAGAGTCTCCATGAACCCATTATATAATGTGAAAATGCAGAGTCTCCATGAACCCATTATATAATGTAAAAATGCACACTCTCCAGGAACCCATTATATAATGTGAAAATGCAGACTCTCCATGAACCCATTATATAATGTGAAAATGCAGAGTCTCCAGGAACCCATTATATAAAGTAAAACTGCAGACTCTCCAGGAACCCACTATATAATGTGAAAATGCAGTCTCCATGAACCCATTATATAATGTAAAAATGCACACTCTCCAGGAACACATTATATAATGTAAAAATGCAGACTCTCCAGGAACCCACTATATAATGTGAAAATGCAGAGTCTCCATGAACCCACTATATAATGTGAAAATGCAGAGCCTCCATGAACCCATTATATAATGTAAAAATGCACACTCTCCAGGAACCCATTATATAATGTGAAAATGCAGACTCTCCAGGACCCATTATATAATGTAAAAATGCACACTCTCCAGGAACCTATTATATAATGTAAAAATGCAGAGTCTTCAGGAACCCATTATATAATGTGAAAATGCAGAGTCTCCTGGAACCCATTATATAATGTGGAAAGGCAGAGTCTCCAGGAACCCATTATATAATGTAAAAATGCAGAGTCTCCATGAACCCATTATATAATGTGGAAATGCAGAGTCTCCAGGAACCCACTATATAATGTAAAAATGCATTGCAACATGGGATAAATGGTGGGGTATCGAAAAGTGAGTGTCTTTAGAAGAAAATTAGCCTCCCCCTGCTAAGTGTTCATTTTTTAATGTTTCCTGCTTTAGACCTTAAAAATAGTAGATATAAAGCAAAACAGGATCTCTTTCAAGGTCAAAGAAATGTAGCTTTTAAATAAATATCTGGAAACACTGTTGAAGGTTGTGGCCTGTACACACTTGGAAAGTGTTAAAGAGCAGTAGGCAGTTACCTACAAGCTCTGGTTTTTCAATAGATTGCTTTATTACAAAAATTCTGCTGGATAATTTATGGAGACTATAGAAATAATGTGCTAAAAGATGGCGTGGTAGAAAAGATGCTGGAGAATGGTCTTAGTCTTGAAGGTTTTTCTCAATTTTTCTTTCTGTTCTAGAAATTTTATCCCTTGTCCTATTTCTTTTCCTAAGCAGATAGACTGACTTGCTCATTCATTTGATCTTTGATAAGTGTTTTCGCATGCCAGCTTGTCCCAAGTTCTATAAAATAATCAAAAAACCAAATCGATAAACCTGTCCTGTTATTTGTTGTTTTCTCATGCCTGGAGACATGTTGATGAAGTTAATGTCCATGTAGAGATTTTAAATCATTCGGAAGACTTCCTCCCAAGGATGTACAGCTGACTAGCAGAACAAACAAAGCTCCAATCATGTTGAAATGGGTATGCGGGTAATGCCTGACCCCTTAGGAAGCGAGTGGTAAGTGGACCTTTGCATTTCTTCAATGCACTTTATTTCCAGTTCATCACATGTAGTTACACATTCGAGGTCACTTTCCCTACCAGACACTGTGATCTTCAAATACACCATCTATGTTCTGATTATTCACTGCTATGATAGCACCTCACACCCTGAGGCATGTCAGGCTCCCAATAAACATTAGTGGAATAAATGAATGAATAAATGCAGTGATGCATGTTGGATGTGTCTCTGTTACTTTCTCTCACTTCCCCTGACAGTGCCACTTAACACATTTTTAAAGCAAGCCTTGAGGTGAGTCATGATGAAAGGACATCTCTAAAGGGATGCTCATACATTGAATTTTATTTTTATTAATGCCTTTGGGGCTAAAACAATGTTTGGAATGCATGGTATAATTTTTACTTGTTCTTTAAAGTCAAAGGAATTTTAATTTTTAAAAAGTAGGCATGGTATATTTGGTAACTAAATACACGCAATTATTTTATGTATATTTAAAATTTTATGTCCTGGGCAGCTTGTGGCAAGAACAGTTCTGTGATAAAAGAGGTCTGAGGGATGTGTGACACCCCTAGGCCTCAGGGTGTCTGTCAAAGCCATAGGTGTTAGATTACCATCTCTTTCAAAGGCCAGGCTTTATCAGAGAATTCTCTCAGATGGGTTTACTTTGTCAGACTTCACAGCCTGGACACTGTGGCTTTATGTCACCTGCGAGTTTCTAAAATGCGTCTTTTATTTTATTTTATTTTATTTTTTTATTCTTCTTTGTCCTGTATTTCTAGTTCATCAGCATATCCTGTTGGCTCCAGATTCAATTTTGAACATCTTGGCTTCTCCACCATTTCCACTGACACCCTGGCCAGATCATCATCTGTCCCCTGCTCCCTGGACTTGCTCAGTAGACTCCCATGCACTTTTCTTGGGTCTACTCTTGTTTCTACCGTCCACTCTTCATCAAAAAGCCATAGCCAGCCTCTTAAAATGCTCCTCCTTCAGTCTCTTGCTCCCAGCCCTCTTGTTCCCCTTAGACTAAAATGCAAAGAATTCTCACGTCTTACAAGGTCCTACGTGATCTGAACTTGGCCAACTCTTTGACTTCATTTCTGAACTTTCTGAGTCTTTGTTGACCCTTTTCCTTCTGCCTGGAAATCTAAAAGGGAGACATTTTAAATGGCTTGCTACCTTCGGATTTAAAACAAGGGTTCAGAAAGCCCTCCCCTGCTCCTGCTACATTTTAGTAGGGACATTTTAGCTCACTTGTCATTTTTATATCGCATCTTATAGGTCATTATGAATGTTTTGAAATAACACAAAAATAAGAATCATATTTTCCCAGACACAAACAAATGAAGCCCCACAAACACCACCGAGGAGAGGAGCAAGGTGAAAACTGCACAGGTGAGTGGGAAAGGGCACTGTGGGCTGTGTTTCTTGGGAGTCTAGTCATGGACCATGACACAGTCTGCATGGAAACTTCCATGGGGACCTACATGTCAACCTACCTATCCATCTATGTCCAAATGGAATGTTTCTAGGAGTTTTATTTTGTCCTATTTATTAAGATTCAACCTATAGCAACATTTGTGTATGAATTTTAATTCAAAAGATAAATACACACACACACAAAAGATAAATCCATTCTTAATGGATTATCAATGCGACATTAACAGCAGTGGATATGTGTACATTACTGATTATGTCAATGCTTTAAACTTACTTTTCCTTTTTCTTTCCATTGTTTATCTCCATACGACTGGAAATAATTTTTTTTCACCTTTCTTCACAAAGTAACATCATCCGACTTTAATTCTGACCACTAATGCATTGGTGAAGGCTTGCGTTTTTCCATTATCTGTCAGGCACAAAGGAAACTATACTGTAAATAGCAATACTGGCATCACGAAATCACTTCAAACAGTATCACTCTTGACAGTCTATTAAAAATATTAGTGGCAGTAAATATACTTGTTGAAACTAGTGTTACTACTCAGCTATATACGCTTTATCAATACTTTTTTATGCTATTTTAATTTTTTAAAAAGTTGTCTCACGGATTTATTTTATAGCAATATTTCTTTAAAAAAATTTAAGTAAGTGATCTTTTGAAAATATTTCCAAATATCCATCCTATTCAATAGTTTTAGGTACTGCACTGAGGAATTATTCCATCTACATTAATCATAGCTACAGGCCCCGACAAAGCAGCTTGGCCGTAAATCACACCACCTCTGTCAACATGCAGGCCCTGAATCCCAAGATTCCAGGTTGTTCAGAGTCTGGTCTCTCTGATTAAGAGGTAGTGCAGATTCAGGAGTGAACGAGACAAGCTTTGACCCACGCAGAAAATCACAAATAAATCAAGTCCAGGTCCAGATTACAGATATTTAACTTACTTTTGTAATTTGGACAGAGGAGGGTGGAATTGAGGAAAGAGACCTGATTCCTGTGTGAGCTGAACTTACACTATTTCTTGCTTCCGACTCTGACTACTCATCCAGCAGAGGCAGCCCTGAAGTCTAATGTTCCCTGACATGTTTGATGGCATTTGGCCCAAGACACAGTATAAATAAAACCATGTCAGCTTGCAGTATATTAAAACCACAGAGAGAAGAAAAATCAATGTTTTCCCAAATAGAAAATGATGAAACTCAAGAACGAAAGAATTAATATCCAACTTTGGGCAAAGGTGACACGAGAACATTAAAGATTTTAAACTACATTTGCAGACGCGGATAAATTTGTAATATGCTACCGGAGACTGAACTGCTAATTCTATAAGCCACCTAGTGACTGTGATTTCGGAAGATGGAAGGTAGGTTACATAGTACTAATGCTGATTTGGGAGTGTGCGGTGTGGCAGTATAAGCCAACAAAGATCAATGTCAAAATGACAGTAGTATCTCTGAGGAGTAAGCAAGGATCAACATTGGTGTACGCCTCAGACTTTCATTTTCTTGTAGAGGTTTGGTAAGAAAGTGAAGTCAATTCTTCTGAGATGTTCCACGTTCCCAATGAACTGTAAATTATCATAATAATAAAAAAAACCACTTAAAAACTCTCCCTTTTTCGCACTTCAAGGGCCTTGGGAAATAATTACCTTGGAAACTCATGAAATGAATAAAGTTTTCTTTGACACAACAAAATGGGCTGGGATCAATATCTGTTTGCTTCAGAGCACGTTAGCTGCGCTGATGACTGTGCGTGCCAAGTTGGGCTAAGCAGCCGTCCATGGTGGGTCTGCATGACTGACAGTTGGGGACTGGAGACACAGCACAAGGTAGCAAGGTCTTCTCCAGTGCAAGTAAATCTCCTGCCCCCAATAGCTCTCTACAGAGTCTTCTCAAAGTAAATTACAGATCCACCTTCCTTAAGTGTAATCAGTAGATAGACCAGTAAATGGATTCACATGAGTTTTGGCTTCCTGACAGGGTGGCCTCTTCTCATTTGCTGTTTTTGCCATAGATGGTGGACAGAAAGGACGCCCTGATGAGAGCCTCCTCACATGCAGCCCCCGGTGTGGAGGGAAACGTTCCCACAGGCAGGGGCTGGTCTCTGTTTCAAGCTGCATTGCAGTCTTCCATATTCATTGACTACCCACTTCGTCCATGCTGGAGCCTCTGGGCAAACATTAAAGTCGGTGTATTTTCAAGGGGAAAAATATATCTCAGGAGATCCATTTCAAATAAAGTATTTGAGTAACATTAAGTGAGCCAAGCAAAAATAAGATGCTAATGAAATTAATGTAGTCAGATTTTAAACCTGATGAATGTAAACAAATCCCCAGATAAAGTATTACTGAAACACCGAGTATGTTTCTTGTTACAGTATTTTGGAAAAATACAATTGTGTATTGAAATTATTCTACCTTTTAAATATATTTGTTGAACTTTCTTTATGCAACTTATCTAAAATAAAAAGCCAATTGGGAGCAATTTTATTGTCCTATATAATTTAATTATTAAAACTAAATTGACTCTTTTAGTCTCATTCACTCTAAAATTACACACAGCATAATTTTATTGAGAACCTTTAGTTATATATTAATATATTATATACATTGATATATTAATAATATAGATCATTTACATAATAAGTTTTAAAGAAATATTCAGACTGTTCCATCTCAAAATTTAATTTAATATTTACAACAATCATATTAAATACAACTTTTTTTATAGGTGAGAACTGAAGTTCAGAGAGATTAAGTTGACTTCTCCAATATCATACAGTTATAAAAGAGTAAGTTCTTGCTTGAGAATAATTTGTCTGAAACTTTATTCAAATGAATTTTCGACCATTCTCTTGGCTTTATGCAAAGTAAAGAAACTGCCTTGGTTGAGCTCACAATCAAGGATGTGCTTGCAAGAGAGTATAAATGTGAAGAATACAAGCAATTACAATTAAATGTAATAAAAGCTAAATGTAATAAAGGTTCATTCAAAATGTCCAGTGTCACAAAATAAGGAGTAAGTACTACTTCAAGGAGGTGTCGGGGAGCCCTCAGAAGCAAGGTAATTTATGATTGAAGTTGGGAAAGAAAAGTGAATTAGGTATTAATCAAGCAGAAAACACAACGTGGGTATTTTAGGCAAAAAATCAAAGATGTGAAGTGAAAGAAACTAAAAGTATTTTTGCCTGGGTGCAGTGGCTCACACCTGTAATACTAACGCTCTGGGAGGTCAAGGCAGGTGGATTACCTGAGCTCAGGAGTTGGAGACCAGCCTGAGCAAGAGCGAGACACCATCTCTACTAAAAATGAAAAGCTGAGGCAAGAAGATCGCTTGAGTCCAAGAGTTTGAAGTTGCTGTGAGCTGTGATGCCATGATACTCACCAAGGGTGACAAAGTGACACTCTGTCTCAAAAAAAAAAAAAAAAAAGAAGTATTCTTGAGTAGCTGTCAAGTTTGCATATAATTCAGCAATTCTCAGCAGCCTGGTGTAATTGGGAAGTGAGTGAGACTATAAAACTAAAAACCATCAAGACCCTCAGAGAATTTCCATGTCATGGTAAGTTTAGGTTTTACTTTTGGTCAACAGGAAACCATTAAAAGTCTGAAAATCATTCTGAGCCTGAACTTCCCAGAAACAAAGTGCAGCAAGAATTGGTCTTAATGCAAACATGATTTGAGCCAAAAAGGGTACAAGTCAAATCTGTCAAGTGTAGAACATAAATGTCTTAGAGTAATAATCAAGTAAATGAGGTGAAAGCTATGTTGATTGGTTTGATGTAACCACATCAGATTGTATAAAAAAAAAATCAACACATTGTATCCCACACATGCATAAATGTATTCATGGTCTTTGTGTACATGACTTAATAAAAAAATAAAAAAGAAAGAAAAGAAACTGGGAGAGACAAACGAATCAAAATAAAAAAATAAAAACAAACAAATAAGCAAGCAAGCAAACAACTCCTGCTCTGTGGGAGACGCCATTCTAATAGGAGACAGAAATGGTAACCTGTCATCTCAGTATATGACACTGGTCTGAAAAAGACAGGTGTAAATTTGCAGAGTGATGGTGAAAACTGTGATTGTTAGATACATCACACATCCGCACACCTTCATGCTCTGTATCCCTTACTGAGAACTACTAGCATGAGAAAGAGGAACAAAGAATGATATTTGGGAGGAACCAAAGTGTTGTTTCAGTCTTACTGTCTGCACATACAAATCCACAGAGGCATTGTCATGAACCGTTGAGGCTATGACATGTTTATTTTTAAGTTTAACTATCAACTCTTGAAACTCTGTCCTCCAAGGCTTTCTCCATAGGAACTCTATTTTGATAAACAAATAGAAAAAGAAAGAAGGAAAGAAAAGGAACAAATTTCAAGGATAGCATTGATGGGGATAACCCTAAGGACAGCACTTAGAAGGCAGTAGAAAAAAAATCAGCTTGATAAAGACATTGAGTGTGCGTATATATATGTGTGTGTGTGTATATATACACATACATATTCACCCTTATGAAGGATATAAAGGGGAAAACAATCTGAGACAGTAGAAGCTTTTTTATGCTTTTATAACCCCTCCCCCGATTAAAAAAAGAAAAAGATTCAACTCTAATCATGCACAGGGCATTAGTTCACAAAGGGAAGGTGAAAAGCCAAATTAGAAAAGGTGAGACTATGGCTGATACGTACTTGAAAATCTGGACATATTCTGATCAGCAGGCTTGCAGGAATGATTCTTGTAGAATTTTTTTTTTTATTTTTTTTTATTTTTTAGAGACAGAGTTTCACTATATGGCCCTAGATAGAGTGCCATGGCATCATACAGCTCACAGCAACCTCCAGCTCCCAGGCTTAAGCGATTCTCTTGCCTCAGCCTCCCAACTAGCTGGGACTATAGACAACCACCACAACGCCAGGCTATTTTATTTTGTTGCAGTTTGGCCAGAGCTGGTTTTGAACCCGCCACCCTCAGCATATGGGGCCAGCACCTTCCTGATTGAGCTGCAGGTGCTGCCCAATTCTTGTAGATTTTTTAAAACTACAGAAGGATTTAGATTCATAACTCTATGTCTACTATTTTTGAAAACTGTTAGGCTCAGCATACTGTATAGACAGGAAACACTTCTTTATAAGGGGTGAAAAATAGAGGTGGATAGGAGGATGAGTGTGATAATTAAATGCTCTTCAGCTTCACCTCAACATTAAGACATTAGAACTGATTTTCAGTTATCTATTCAGAATCACCTGGAATAATTGATGCACGTTAAGAAAGCTATTGTTTAAAAAAGCTGCATATAAAGACAGCTTAATTACTCTTGACATTTAAATATTATAAAAACATAAATCAATTAAATTTTAGATTTTTCTAATAGTAAGTCTGATTGAGTGTCAAATTTTCATGGAACCATCCAGTCAACATTCTTTTGTTTTAAAATTTTTCTAATTGGCAAAAAATGTATGTATGTGTATTTATGGGATATAATATGTTGTTATGATATGTGTATACACTGTAGAATGACCAAATCAAGGTAATTAATTTAACCATTAACTCACATACTTATCATTTTTTTGTGGGGAAAATATTTAAAATTTACTGTCTTAGCAATTTTCAAGTATACAGTACATGGTTATTAACTATAATCATCATGTTGTGTATAAAAGATCTCTTAAACTTATTTCTCCTGTCTAACCAAAATATCCTGTCCAAACATCTCCCCAATCTTTCCTTACCTCCCTGCTCCCAGGAAGTCTCATTATACTCTCTGATTCTGATTTCAAATTTTTTTTTTTTTGAATGTCAGGTTAATGTAAGGTACAGTCAAATTACAATATTTGAATTTGTAAGGTAGAGTCCCTCTTGTAGTTATGTCCTGCACGCAAAAGGTGTGCCATATACCTCTACATTGTGCCTATTCAGTGGGAGTACCCCCAACCCCCCTCCCCTTGGTCTTCTCCCTCATTCTCCCTTCCCCCAACTTGAATTAAAATGAGTTTTTCTCCTATGTGGGAGTGAATTAGATCATCTGCTGGCTTCATATTAATGTTGAGCATATTAGATACTTGCTTTTTTATTCTCATAATACTTTACTGAGAAGAATGTGTTTAAATTTCATCCAGATTAATACAAAAGATGTGAAGTCATCATCTTTTTTATTGCTGAATAGTATTCTATGACATACATATACCACAGTTTGTTAATCCATTCCTGAGTTGATGGACATTTAGGTTGTTTCCATGTGTTGGCAATTATAAATTGAGCTGTGATAAACAATCTAGTGCAAATGTCCTTATGATAAAAGGATGTTTTTTTTTTCTTTTGTGTAGATGCTTAGTAGTGGAATTGTGGGGTCAAACAGAAAGGATTCTCTATACTTCTTTCCAAACAGGCTGTATTAGTTTGCCATCCCACCAACAGTGTAAATGTGTTCCCCTCTCTCCACATCCATGCCAGCATCTGCAACTTTGGGATTTTGTGATGTGGGCTAATCTTACTGGGGTTAGGTGATATCTCAGGGTGGTTTTTATTTACATTTCTCTGATGATTAGGGATCATGAGCATTTTTTCATATGTTTGTTAGCCATTCATCTGTCTTCCTAAACATTTCTAGTGATGAACAATTGGGATGTTTAAATGTCTTGGCTATTGTGTATAGTGCTGCAGTGAACATGGTGGTGCAGATATCTCTGCAAGATACTGATTTTACTTTTGTTGGACATACATCCAGAAGTGGAATTGCTGTATCATATAACAGTTCTATTTTAAAGTCTTTGAGGAAACTCCGTAGTGTTTTCCATAATGGTTATATGAATTTACATTCCCACCTATATTTGATTGATCTTCAACAAAGGTTCTGAGAACACACAATGGGGAAAGGCTAGTTTCTTCAATAATTGTTGTTGACAAAACTAGATATCAATTGTACAATTGGACCCTCAACTCTGTAAAAGTATACAAAAATTAACTTAAAATTGATTAGACTTGAATATAAGACCTCAACCTATAAAGCTATTAGATAAAAACATAGGAGAAAATCTTCTTACAATTGATCTTATCATATAATTTTTATATATGACCCCCCAAAAGGGGCAACAAAACCAAAAATAGAAAAATGAAATAGCATCACATTAACAGAAAATTTTTGCAGAGAAAGGAATACAACCAATGGAATGGGAGAACATATCTGTAAACTTTACATCTTACAAGTGGTTAATATCTAAAATATGTAAGAAACTCAAACAAGTCAATAGCAAGAGAACAACTAATGTGATTAAAACTAGCCCAAGGACCTGAATAGACATCTCTCAAAAGAAGACATACAAATGGCCAATTTATAATATGAAAAAATACTTAACAGCACTGATCATCAGGGAAATGAAAATTGTAGCAAACATAAGGTGCCACTTGCACTCATTAGAAAGGCTATTATCACAAAGATAATAAATACAAAGTATTAGTGAGCATGTGGAGCAAGGAGAATGCTTGTACTTTGTAGGTTTTGAATAAGGCTTCACACTCTAAAAGTGGCCATGTTGCAAACTGGTTATAGATTTCTGACCCCGGAAAAAACTGTCTTTACTGACTGTAACGAATATTTTTAATTCTATTGGCTGAAAACTTGACAAATATCAAAGCACTTTCTGAGGCACTCTGGACATAGTGATGGTGATTTATAACAACCTAGAGATAATATTACTTTCTGTGGTATTGTACTTTCCCACCATGCTCTGCCTTTCTTTAATGAAGTCTTTCACGCCACACCCACACCCTATCGTTCTATACATATTGCTAGGATCCACAGAGTCATTAATTACACAAGGATGAGGTGGAGGCTTTGGTAGTCTGAATTAGATAGGCTAATTTTTTTCAACAAAATGAGCTTTTGTTTATAATCTTGTGTTTGTCTTTTTCTTCAGCACCATGTAATTTGGACATGCAATTACTTAGCCAGTGATTCATTGCCACTGGGTCATTGAAACAGGGTACAGATATATCAGTAGCACATCCTCTTCCACTGTCACAGAGGCCCAGTTTCTAACTAGTACTGATCTCCGCCAGAGCTAAAAAGATATAATGATATTTGTGATAATTTTTCCAAAGTTGATCTTGTTCAACTGAAATTATGTTGATTGATGAAGGTGGCATCCTGATTTTGAACATTCAGTGGTCATGGTCAGCACCACGGAGAGCTCACAGGAGCCTCTATGCTCATCAGCCAATGTCAGGGCTTCACAGGGCGTGTTTCTAGTGCTGGTATTTCCCCTACATGCTGAATATCTGGGTGTTGGGAATAAAAACTGCCACTCAGGTCCCAGTGTCATGTAGCACTGAAAGAAAATTCAAGATGAGCCCTCTGGCGAATAAGGGAATAGATCATCAAAAATAGAACAAGCTTTGAGATGCTTCAGTAGGTAAAGCTAAATAAACTCAGAGTCATCTTATAAAATATGATGGAAATATGTCACTAGTTATTATCTAAACTAGCTTATAGGACACTGAGATGTGTAAAGTTAGAGAAGTCTAACTTTTTCACTGCTGAGAAATGATTTTAGTGTTCTTTGATGTCTTATAATCATTTAAAGATTGATGAGAATGTGAAAATTTCTCCTAAAGACTCCTGCTCGATATAATTTTGGGCCAGATTGTGAGCCCTCCTCTTCGAGCTGCTTATTAACTTTTATTTTAGAGAAACTCTAGCATGTATGCTTGGGACCTAGTCATCTAAAATAGGTCTGGGCATAATTATTTTAGTTGTTTTGTTATTGTGTTTGTTACATTCCATCTTTTTATTTTCTGTATGTGATGTATCTAACTCCATATAATTGAAATAACTAAACAGTAAAATATAAATAACTTGTCAAAAATTGCAGATATCTATATTTTTATATATCTACAGGAGTGACTTTCTGATGATATTATGCTGGCTTGTATGTTACTATAATTTTTGTGAAAAGTGGAGTGCAAGTGGGATTAGATATGCAAGAGATTTGTTAGGGAAAAATGCTTACAAAAGATAAAGGGGAGAAGAGGTCTAAAGTCAATTAATCTGTTATTAATACAGGGTGACAATTATTTTAAATTGCACGTGGACTTTATGGCCACTGTGTAGATAACATGATAACGATAGTTAATAACAATGCATTGTATTCTCAAAAATTGCTGAGAGACGGGATTTTAAGGGTTTATATCACAAAAGATAATAAGCATGTGAAGTAATATATGTCAATAGCTTGATTTAGCGTCCCACGGTGTTTTAATAAATATAATAAATATAATTTTATATAATATATACATATGATCTATACAATATGTATAAATATATACAATAAATATGGTACATATATACAATTTTTGTATTGTATAAAGTAAGAAATTAAATAAAATATGCTAGTTTGAAATAAAAAAGAAATAAAGGAGGTGAGTGGAACAGGAGTAGAAAGAGAGAGGCTCGACCATGATGCAGACCTGCCGTGTGTGGAAGGGGAGGGGAAGGCAGGAAGATTTGGTGGGATGAGTGGTAAGACTGTTCTTCCAAGAACATTTAAAGCAGGATCACAGACAGCCCTTGAGGCAAAGCGTCCCAGCAGTGTAGTCCCATTTTACGGCAGGAATGAGCCCACATGATTCATCCTGATGTGCTCAGTTACAATGGGGAGCAGCCCAGGAAAAGCACAGTCTCAGCACAGATGTGGAGGTAGTTACAGAGGGGTCCATGCTGGGATTATCAGAAAACAGCCACCACACCCTGGAAAGCAGTGAGGTATGGAGGAAAGAATGTGAAATTCAGGCTTATATCTTGGCTCTGCCACTTAAGGGCAGCTTTAGTTAATCTAAATGTAAAATGGGGAAACTAGTCCATACCCCTTCACTGTAGTAGCTAAACGTATCACAGGGGGAGGAGGGAAGAGAGTGAGGAAGGGGCAGGGAGAGAGAGGTTGGGTTTCCAACCTGCAGACGCAGAGGGAGGTACCTGAAGACGTTTGAGAGGGTTGGGGCGTGGTGACAGTGACTGTTAACATTATCTGTCAAGTTCATTGGATTAAGAAATGCCAAGAGAACGGGGCTTCTCTGTGAGGCTGTTTCCAGAGAAGATGGGCACATGCATTGGGAGAAATGTGGGGAAGATCTGTCCTCAGTATAACAGGCAGGCACTGGGCAGTTGGCTGGGGGGCGGGGGGGGGGGGCTGAGAAAACATAGCAGGCAGAGAAGGCATTTATTTACCTTTCTTGCTCTCGTGGCCTTGGACACTAAGGCCACCTGGCTTTTAGACTCCAGGGCTTATACCAGTGGCCTCTGGGGTTCTCATGCCTTCGGCCTCAGACTGAGAATGGTGCTGGTCAGCTTGGCTGCTTCTGGGGTTTGTGAGCTATAGAACCAGCATCCAGGGCTCCCGCTTGCTAATGGCCTGCTGTGGGACCTCTGAATCCCCATATCACACAAGCCAATTTCCTCAATAAATCCCTTCTCACCTCTCCATACACATCATATATTCTATTGGTCCTGTCTCTCTGGAGAACCCTAATTTTGTGGGTAAGCAGCAGACCACCTGGGTTACACCCTTGAGTGCACTTGTATGTTTCCGAGCCTCTGTGTGGTCTGTTTCCTGATCTCTTACATGGAGATTATAGAATTGCTGTGAGAACTGAATGAGTTTATACATATGTGGGAAGTGATCAGAGTCATGTCTGGCATGTAGTAAGTGGTATATAGGTGAACTTTAATGCTATTATTGCTTTGAATATGTTTACTCAAATACCTGTCTGGATTTTCTTATTTTATGATTTTTGGCTTCCTAGTTTTACTGCTATCTTTATTAACATTAACCCCTCTCCCTCCTTTCAAAATCCTTTTCTTATTTTTGGAAGAATTTTCTTGTCATAGATATACCTGATGGTCTCTCCCTGAGCTCGTTGGTTGTCACTAGAACACAGAAATCGAACATTTTAGAGGAGTCGCTGCCTTTGATCTGCCCTCTGCACTTTGTTCCACCACGTGTTTTACCTCCAGGTATAGAAGATTATTCCCCCTTATTGTTTTCCTAAGATTGGTTCTTCGAGAAATTGGCTTCTCTGGGGTTGCAGTGGGCAGGTGGTGTGACACGGCCACAGAGGACCACCAGGACCCACGGCTGCAGTGATTTCAGGCTGTGGGGCTCAAGTCCAGGCGGATTCCCCAAACGTTCATTCTTCCTTCACCTACTGTCAACTAAATGTGATCTTAGTGAGTTGGTGGGGAATGGAGTTCAGATTAGATAGAATTTATGATAAATTTGGATAAAAGAACAACAATAACAACATTTTCTTTCTTCCTCCAGAAGAGTATTTTTTCAAACATCAATGCTCTTGGTGCTTCCAGCCCAACTTGGGAAGTTAGTTATCATGCTCACCCTTGAAGAAATGACTAACATGAAACGGTAACAGGTGGAGCCTCAGAATTACGTGGAATAGTAACGTTCTAATATGGATGTTAATGACTTGAAGCCGTATCCCATTCACTTTTTTCTTACTGAAGTAGCAGCAAGAATTTGGAGTCTCTAGGACAGAATGGTGCCCTGGAGCACAGCCTGCAAACTTAAATGACATCTAGGTCCTAAATGGCTAAGCTGGCATCTCAGGCAGGAAATGCATGCACCAGGCTGAGAGGCAGCTGCTGATTTGATGTCCAGATGTGGGGAAGAGGGGGAGGGATTCAGAGCAGTTCAAGCAGCAGATTGTAAAGGAAAAAATAGCAAGGGAGAAAAATTGAAGAGAAACACAGCAAGTCGACAAGGCAAGGAGGAGGGGGTATAGTGTTTGTCTCTTGTGAAAGCCCCACAGCAGAAAGATGGATGAGCTCTGTCTGGGCTGGTAGCCATTCCATCAGCTTTATTATGTGGCTGGAAGCTCCATGTCACTTTCTTGGCTGCTTGCAGTGATACAGTCCCAGCTCCATTCTCCCAACGCATTGCAGACATTTTCAAGGTTTTCTTTGTGAAACAGCTCTAATATTTGTTTCAATAACAGGTAGATCTATCACGGCATTTAATTTAAAACAAGCAGAATTTCTGTCTAACATAAAGAGCTCATAAAAAAATGCTACCATTTATCAGCTCTAATGGATATTTGTAAATGTCTTATAGGAATAAAGAGTAAAAGTTCATTGATAGTCTTGCAATAAATAGTCAATAATTTATTGCCTGTTCTTGGGGGTAATCTTGCTTTCCACAATAGATGGTTCTCCAAAAAGAGCTAAACGGTGGTCATGTGGTTCACTTGCCAGGAGGTGGCAATAGTGATCTATTTCCATGGTAAGCCTTAGCAGGGAGCTCGTTACACCAAAATTAAACTCAGTGCCAAAATGATTGGGATTTTCAATTTTGATTTCCAATGCAAAGTTATCCATTTTAAATTCTTGAATTATTAAGTTGTTTCTAATCATTCACAGCTTGACTTTTACCAAAAGCATTGTCGTGACAGCTTTCTCAAACCCGAAAATAATCATCTTGCTCTCATTCCTGGAAGCAATAACATAATTTTGAAAAAAAAAAAAAAAAATCTATACATACAATCAGAAACTTAACAAAAGCCATAGGCACTGAATTAAAATGGGAACTTTTATAAGATTATGATGATTACTACTTAGATAAGGATCGCTGAATCTTTAAATAAGGAATGGGATCGATATGCCTTGAATGTATTTAGTAGGCCTTTAGCACTTTGATTGAGATAAAGCCAATTTTTTTTCTCTCCCTGTTCAACCTGAGTGAGGCTGAAAGTGAGATCGAAACTTGTGCTCTCCATTCAGAGTGTATACGTTTTCTTTTATTTGACCCTGAGAAATGCAAAACCTAACATTTTCCTTCTGTTTCAGCTTCTGGAATGTTCAGATATAATTGTTTTTACGAAGAGTTTCATAATACATGGTTATGTTTTATTCTTTTGTTATTAATGTATCTCTAATTTGAGGTTAATGAAACATCTTTATTTTATTGTACTTTCATTTTAATCCACTTTACATCTCTTTTGAATATACATGTGATTTAAACACTTGAATGCAGTGAGACAGTGTGCTCATTCTGTATAATAATTAAGGCCATTTTTTTTTTTTTTGCCTGTGATGCTTTCTGGTTCTATTCATAAATTGCATAAAATTTTTTTAAAAAATGAAAACACGACCTGAAAGCCACTTCATCTTTTGTTGGTATATGCAAGATGATTCTGGTTGCTATTTCTCAGCTATGATATTTTTCAATGTGCAGCCTATTTTTAAATAAGATTAGATTCAGTTTGTTGCCCTTAACATTATTTTTTTCAATTGCTGTATTGGAGCAATTTTGGTCTAAGCTGATGGTCAATTGCAAGCCTTGGGTCACTGCGTCCTCTACTGCAGATGGCTCTTCCGCGTGAAGCACTTTCAGCCAGTTTAACTAAAGAGAGACATTATATAATAAATTGTGTTGCTGCAATGATTGAAAGTAATAATATGTTATGGAAAAAAATAGAATTTATTAAAGTGATATCTACTCTGCCAGATCCGGATTCCAGCTTAAAAAAAAAAACAAGTATGGAATATTAAAATTGCTATGGTAGGGTATTAGTTTTGTTGTCATGTGTGATTACATTATCATTAATTGCTTTCATATAAACTTAATACAATTGATAATTTATGCCTATTTAATTTCAAGGGTTTGTTGACAAACTCATAATTTAATATTAAAATTAATAATAGGACTTTGGGCAGTGAGTTGAATTTAATATGCTTTTCTTTTTGTGTTTAACTTTGGGTTAGATTTCCTATCATAACTGAAATCCAAGGCCAAGGCTCATGTGCTGCTTATATTAAATTACACATTCAGCTGAGCCAGTCTTGGGATGACTTTGCCTCTCCTTACTCTTCCAGTTCTGCATCATGGATAGATTCCTGCGGGCTGCCTTTCCCAGGCTCCCATGGCAACAGGTGCAGCTAAACAGACGTGCTTGTGGGAATTGAAAGTGTGGATGGAAGGAAGAAGCTGAGAGTATCCTCACCTCTTTGAGCTGTGTTTCTGGGACTGGCTGAATCTCCTCTGTGGTGGTTCCTTCTTCTGCCAGGCGCCCCTGGCTCCTGGGCTCTGCGGGGTTACCTGTCCCCAGACTCCCAGCCTCGGGGGCACAGGGCTCCCTGCGTGGCTCATCTCAGGGCTGTCCTTTGTCTGGCTTCTCAGACCCTCCTGTGCAGCCAATTCTTGCATTAACCATTCTATGCTATAAAACCTGAAATGGTTTCTGTATTTTTGGTAGATTTTGACTAAGATATAAGATTCATCACAAAGTATACCTAATGTGGAATTATTCTGTATTAATGTTATTATGGTAAATTTATTATTTTATGTATTTTTCAAATTAGTTCAAATTTGTTTTCAATCTACATCTTGTGTCATGAATGTCAGATTTTAGGACTCTTACGTCTTTAAGTAATATTACATTGTACTAGAACAGGGGCGGGGAAACTGCAGCCTTAAGGCCGCATGTGGCCTGCCAAGGGCTTAAGTGGGGCCTCTTGACTGAATACAAATTTTACAAAATAGATCCTTTTATTTACATTTTTGTTCATTTTTTATATTTTTGTTTTATTTTTTAAATGAATATACTTAAGATACCAAAGAGTAAAATTAGTTTCAATGAAATAATCTTTCCAGATTGATCAGCACACTTAGAACATTAGGAAGTTCTAAATTCCCCTGGCTTACTGGTGCCACCACCACAAAAAACTAGTTGGGGAAAGTTTATGGGGATTAAGTAGCGAGAGTTATCAGATTTTTACAAGAGTGCACAGTGTTTCTGTTTGAGGTGGAATTTGTGAGTAGTAGCTCAGCTGATGTTGTTGTTAAATTCTGTGTGCTTAACATCTCATCAGGTGAAACAAAACCAGGTGAATGCTGGAGGAGTAAAACAGATTTTTTAAATGAGGAATGGGAATTGCAATATTACCTTGTTTCTGCTAAAGATAAGATAATTTGCTTGATTCGTAATACTGCAGTATCAACATTAAAGAAATTCACTGCTCATAAGCATTATAAACAATGACCATACGTATTTTAAATTAGAGGGAGAGGCAAAGCCGGTTCTTTGAAGCAGCAATAAGTTCTGATAATAATGCCACTGAAGCAACTTACACAGTAACTTATATACTTGGGGGTGGGAGGGAGGGAAAGCCATTCAGTGATGGAGAAATTGTGAAAGAATGCATTGTTGAAGCTGTAGGATGTTTAGACCTTGGTAACGTTTCAAAGTATAGACAACTGCCTCTTTCAAGGAGAACCATAACAGCTTAGCACCATGAATCAGCCTTCAACTTAACAGACAACTTCATGCAATACTTCAAAAGGACAATATACATATTCAATTGCTTCAGAAGAATCAACTAATACTGCTGACTCAGTGCAAGTTTATACTTCATTTTGGTCAGGAGAAGATTTTTTTGCTACATAGAGCTACTTGTTTTGGAGACTTTTGTGGACCAAAAGTGGGGAATAGATATCTTCAACAACTTTCAAGATAAATGTGTGAAATTCAATCAAATTTGGTAAATTTAGTGAGTGTATGTACAGATGGTGCACCTTCCATGACAGGAAAACATGAAAGGTTATTCACAGATGAAAAAGTGCTAACAGATTTAAAGATCCAGATGCTCTCTTTTCTTTATATCATATCTTCCATCAGCAAAATATCTGTGCTGAAGCTACTATTTTAAGTGACACTTGTAATAGTTTATAACTTTTGTTAACTATATTCATGAAAAGGCGGTATGGCATAGTCAGTTTTGTAATATCTTAAAGTTGAAGGAGAAGGTATCCTGGGTGGAATTTATTATATTCTAAAATGTGTTGGCTATTGCGGGGATAGATGTTAGCCAAAATTTTATCTCTGTGAAAATAAAAATTAAATTTTATGAAGAACAGAATTAGCAATTCAATTATTGAAAGAAGGTTTCTATAGGAATGCAGCATTTCTGTGTGTTATCATGTCAAATCAAAACAACCTGAATATTTATTTCAAGGTAAAACTAAATCTATATATGACATGTGTCAAAAAATATTTTCTCAAAAACATTTTTTCTTCAAAAGGCAATTTCAGTTAAATCTTTTCCCCAGTTATCAAAGGTCATTGGTGGGCAGGAAGATATATGTGAATCATTTGATGAATACACAGCTGTTACAGGCTTATTAATTGGAGAATACAATGAAAGGTTTACTGACTTTGAGGAATATGACACCAAACTCAAATTAGCATTTTAGCCTCATCTAATTATTATCACCAAGGCACCCAAAGAACTATAGATGTATCAGATTGAGTTCAGTAGATGAAATTTTAAAGTCACTATTTAATCCTAAGAAAGATCTAATTAAAATATGAAAAATGCAGTTGGATACCCATTGTCTTTGGCAACAGGCCTTTGGAAGGCTGAGCAGGTGCACTGCTTGAGCTCAGGAGTTCAAGACCACCTTGCGCAAGAACAAGACCCCATCTCTACCAAAAATAGAAAAACTAGCTGGGTATAGTGGCTCATGCCTATAGTCCCAACTTCTCTGAGGCTGAGGCAAGAGGATCTCTTGAGACCAACAGTTTGAGGTTGAGGTGACTTGTGATGATGCCATGGTACACTACCCAGGGCAACAGGGTGAGACTCTGTTTGAAAAAAAAAAAAGCTTTCTTGGTTTTCAATGACTTATTAGAATGACTCTACATTTCTCCTACCTAGTCTCAAAGAAGACACCCTTAAACTCACAAATGACTGATACTTATCGAGAGGAGCAACAGAAACTGTGGATCTCCATGCTACAACCAAATATTCAAATACTTTCCAACAAAAAGCAGATACAGCAAAATCACTAAAAATTAACAAATAGTTTTCATTTTTTGAAATTATTAAGTACAAAATTGTTATATTTTTACAAAATAATGTACATTTAAATATATCTAATTGAAGTTGAATATAGCCTTTTATTTATTTATTTTATACATTAATGCATTTATGGGGTACAGTGTGCTGATTTCATATAGAATTAGGAGCCTTTATATCACACTGGTTAATATATACCTCATCTTATTTACTTAATTATTGTGTTAAGACATTTATACTCCATACTTAATAGATCCTACATGTACCCTTGCATTATGTACCATAGGTGTGATCCCACCATTCACACTCCCTTGATATGACCTTCCCCTCTCCTCCCATCCTCCCCTAATCCCTCCTTCATTATGGGCCATAGTTGTGATCTATTCTTCATATGAAAGTGTGAGTGATTGTAAATTGGTTTCATAATAATACTGAGTACATGGGATATTTTATCTTCCATTCTTGAGATAGTTTACAAAGTAGGATATGTTCTAGCTCCATCCATGTAAACACAAAAGAGGTAAAGTCTCAATCTTTTTTTAAGGCTGCATAATATTCCTTGGTATACATATACCACAATTTTTTATTCCATTTATGGGTCTATGGGCACTTGGGCTTCTTCCATGACTTGGCTGGTATTAATTGAACTGCAATGAACAATCTGGTGCAAATATCTTTGTTATAAAGTGATTTTTGGTCTTTTGGATATACACCTAGTAGAGGATTTGCAGGATCAAATGGCAGGTCTACTTTTAGATCCCTGAGTATTCTCCATACTTCTTTCCAAAAGGGATGTATTAGCTTGCATTACCACCAGCAGTGCAGAAATGTTCCCTTTTCTCCACATCCACACCAACATTGGTAGTTTTGGGATTTTGTTACGTGAGCCACTTTTACTGGAATTAGATGATATCTCAACGTGGTTTTGATTTGCATTTCTCTAATGATTAAAGATGGTGAGAATTTTTTCATGTGTCTGTAGGCCATGCACCTATCATCTTCAGAGAAGCTTCTGTTCAAGTCCCTTGCCCACAATGAAATTGGATTACTTGTTCTTTTCTTATTAACAACTTTGAGTTCTCTGTGGATTCTGGTTATCAAACCTTTGTCAGAGGCATAACCTGAAAATATCCTTTCCCATTCTGAGGGCTGTATGCTTGCTTTACCTACTGTGTTCTTGGCTGTGTATAAGCTTTTTAATTTGATCAGATCCCAGTAATGTATTTTTGGTGTTGCTTCAATTGCCTGGGAGGTCCTCCTCATAAAGTATTCTCCCAGGCCAATTTCTTCATGTGTTTCTCCTGTACTCTCTCCAAGGATCTTTATAGTTTCATGTCTAAGTTTAAATTGAAAACAAGAATTATTTAAAAGATCAATGAATCAAAAAGTTGGGTTTTTAAAAAATTCAACAAAACTAATAAACCCCTGGCTAAGCTAACCAAAAATAGAAAATTTAAGTTCATAGTATCATCAATCAGAAATGACAAAGGTGAAATAACAACAGATACCTCAGAAATTCAAAGAATCCTTAATGAATACTACAAAAAACTTTATTTCAGAAATATGAAAATCTGAAAGAAATTGACCAACACTTGGAAGCATGCCAACTTCCTAGACTTAATCAGAAATAATTAAAAATGCTGAACAGAACTATATCAAGTACTGAAATAGAATCAACTGTACGATATCTCCCAAAAAGGAGTCTGGGACCAAATGGCTTCACATCAGAATTCTACCAAACAATTAAAGAGGAACTAGTACCTATATTACTTAACCTTTTCCAAAACATCGAAAAAGAAGGAATATTTCCCAACACATTCTTATGAAGCAAATATCATCCTGATCTCCAAACCAGGAAAAGACCCAACAAGATATGAAAACTATAGACCAATATCTTTAATAAACTCAGATACAAAAATATTCAATAAGATCCTAGCAAACAGAATCCAGCAACAAATCAAATGAATTATACAGCATGACCAAGTGGGTTTTATCCCAGGGTCTCAAGGTTGGTTCAATACACGTAAAAGTATAAATATAATACATCACATAAACAAACTAAAAAGCAAAGACCATATGATTCTCTCAATAGATGCAGTAAAAGCTTTTGACAATATCCAGCATCCTTTCATGATCAGAACACTTAAAAAACTAGGTATAGAAGGGACTTTTCTTAAACTGATAGAGAGGCCATCTACAGCAAACCCACAGCCAAAATCACATTGAAAGGAATAAAATTGAAAACATTTCTACTCAGATCACGAACCAAGCAAGGTTGCCCATTGTCTCCATTGCTTTTTAATATTGTAATGGAAGTTTTAGCCATTGCAATTTGGCAAGAGAAGGCGATCAAGGGTATACAAATAGGGTGAGAGGAGATCAAACTTTCACTCTTTGCAGCTGATATGATTTTATATCTGGAAAACCCCAGGGACTCAACTACAAAACTCTTAGAAGTGACCAAGGAATACAGCAGTGTCTCAGGTTACCAAATCAATACTCACAAATAGGTAGCTTTCATATATACCAATAATAGTCAAGGCAAATAAACAGTCAAGGACTCTATTCCCTTTACAGTAGTGCCAAAGAAGATGAAATATTTGGGAATTTACCTAACAAAGAATGTGAAAGATCTCTATAAAGAGAATTATGAACCTCTGAGAAAAGAAATAGCAGAAGACATTAACAAATGGAAAAACATACCATGCTCATGGCTGGGAAGAATCAACATTGTTAAAATGTCCATATTACCAATTTACAAATTCAATGCAATCTCTATCAAAGCACCACCGTCGTACCTTAAAGATCTGGAAAAAATAGTACTTAGTTTTATATGGAACCAGAAAAAACTTCGAATAGCCAAGACATTACTCAGGAATAAAAACAAATCAGGGGAATCACACTACCACACTTCAGACTGTTCTATAAATTGACAATGATCAAAATAGCATGGTACTGGCACAGAAACAGAGAGGTAGATGTACGGAACAGAATTGAGAACCAAGAGATGAACCCAGACACTTATCATCATTTTATCTTTTATAAGACCATCAAAAATATAAATTGGGGGAAAGATTCCCTATTTAACAAATGATGCTTGGAGAA